>WOGP01008274.1:461-11305 GCA_015342065.1 Leptinotarsa undecemlineata
ATACCAGTTAGGAAAGAGAGGTTTACTATATATGTAATTGGTTCAATAATGACGTGCAATATTTTTTTATAATGAAAACAGGTATTTCATCTATACTCGATGATTTTTTGTTTTTCATTTTTTTTTATAATCAACTCAAGCCATTCCATTTCACTCTATGACTTCAGAAAAATTGTGTGTGGATTAGAGTCAAAGCCGATGTTGCTAGGGCAGTTTGTATTATAATCTTCTACGTTAATACTTTGTACCATAGGCGCTTCAATAAAAATTTTTTTAAAGTTTCTCGAGATTTGAAATGAAATGAGTTGGCGGCACGCCATGAAACCAAATGATTTGACACCGTGTTACAATTTCCTTTCAAAAGTGTGTCGTCTTGCTCCGAAATTGGAAATAATGCGTCATCTGCATACATAACGCACGTATTCTCAATAACCGCGGCCCCAACATCATTATAGTGTATGAATAATAGCGGCCCCAATACCGATCCTTGAGGTACTCCAATGGTTGAAACTTGAGTATTCAAAGTACATTTATAATGACTGTTGTTGATTGTTGTTGATGTATCCAGTCAAGATCATTTTCTCTTATTCTATATGAATATAATTCATTCAATGATATCGTGTAGTCGAGGCAGTAAAATTATGGAAAACATCTTCGGATATAACAAAAATGAACAGTTTTTCAATTCAGGGATTTTTTGAGACTGCCTCTCTGCTAGGTTTTCAACCTGACTCTGGTCAGTATATGATTCAGGCTACAATTTTGTTCATTTTTCATTCAATATCTGAGAATGCCCTATGTTGGGCGCCACTTCATCAAAAAATATACTTTTGTGTTACTTTTTTGTTAAAAAAAAAGAACGTTTCAAATTTCTTCAAAACGATATCTCTGCTAAAGTTCTTTTGGAGTAAATCACCCTCAGTAAACCAATCGGAAACGATTTAATGTCAAATTATTCAAAATGTCATATATCAGCATAAACTATTGCTTTTGAAAGCTCATGCAGAAAATTGCAATAAAAATTTCAATATAACGGGAGATGAATCGAAAACAATTGTGGAATGTTTGTTCAAAACCTCTTTTTATGTTGATATGGACTCTTGGAGGTTCAATCACACTGAACATATTGACTTTACGAATCGATTCAATAGCGTTTTTCACTCTGATAAAAGTAACTAATATTTTCATCCCCGCAAAATTATAGTTCGTGCAAGAGGGTGGATAGTCAAAAAACAGAAAGCACCCCCAAAACTTTTACTTTATTTTGCGAATTTATTTTCGTGACAAAATGTTCCGTACACTGCTGGAATGTTAAGTTCGGCGCGATGATAGGTCATCTCATACTTCAAGCTGTCGACGAGTTGTTCGTAGATTTTAGCTCCGGGTATCGAGACAAATTGCTGTGAAAAATTCGAGGTTGATGAGTTTGTAATATCTTTAGAAAAATATCACATTCGATTTTGTCACGGGATCAATCGAAATGAAATAGAGAGGTGACTGTGGGGCTGATATGTACAAAGACGAGGTCTTCAACATTGGACATATGTATAAATGTTGCTAATTGTACAGGCTGATTCAAATTAGGTATGTACCTTGCTGGTTTTCTGAGTTTTAAATATTTCAGAATCCGAGAAAAAAATTATAAACGAACATGGACAAACAAAACAGATAATCTGCTGAGGCAGCACCAAATATTTATTCCTAATATGATTCACTGAAGTGACCAACTATTCTATAACCAACTTATTTTGATGTTGATTGACTGCATATGCAAGGGGTTTCTTTAATCTTTTAGATAAATTGGGCATCAACCAACGAAGTGTATATTTTGATATGTTGTTGTTATTAGGATTATTCTGAAAATATTAGTTAGGTAACAATCACTCTTTCCTAAGAAAACAATTGTTTTCTTGTCGACGTTTCCAATTTAATCAAACCCTTCTTCAGGGCTCAAAAAGTAGTTTTTTCGTGTTATTAATATTACTATTTCAAAAACCATCAGACATCAGATTTCCGTGACAACACCAACAAAAAACGACACTAGGATTATTGTTCGTAACTTGTTGAGTTCTTAGGGTAAATGCACGTGAATTGAACAAATTTTCTCAACGATTAACAGGTAAATGCGTTCAGAATATCTATTGGATTTTTCACCAGATCTCAATAGTTTTGCGCCAGTTTACATTTGTCCTGGTATTCATGAATTTTGCCTATAAATCTAATAAATTGAAAAATGTTATTGAAACACCTAATTTCTTTTAAAATCATTAATATGTCACAAAGCAGTACTCCTTCTTTCTCAAAAACCTAAAAAATATCATTGGACAATACCTTGACTGGAAATAAAAATATTCACTTATTCCGAAGTACTATTATTTTAAAAAATAATTCTAAGATTAAAAAAACGGTTATAATTTTCCTCACTCATTTGTAGGTGTGCAAAATTTTCGGATAACCATTTGGTCATTAGTGATATTTTCTAACGAAATTTCGGACCTGTGATAATGATAACTGTGATGGTTATGGAGCAAAATAAACAAATATAAATAAAATATTGACAAATACATTTCAGATAGGTATATAAACGGATTTGGGTAAAATAAAATGTATGAAAACAAGTTATTATGTATAGAAATGAAATTAGTCTAATCAGGTGACTATCCCAAAATAAATTGAAATGAACAAATCTGTTGAATCTGGTATTATCAATGCCACTGCAAAAATCGTTTGATCAGTTAATGTATGCCTTGGTCGAATGAACGTTGATGTGTCTGACGTTTCGTCTGCGGCGGGTATCATTAATTACATGTGAGGTTATTGCGAAGATTGAAGTTATACCTCAAAGTATTGGTAATAATTCAATATGATTATTCAAATAACCATACAGCCTTTCAATCATTCATATCATTGCCACCTGAAGCCTATCACGACTATTACATAAAAAATGAATGATAACTGTTCTGACTTGTGCTAATAGTTCTCCTTTTCACGGCACATATCCCAGATTTCAAATTCAATTATAAAAACGAAAACAATACAGCATCTCTTTCGAGTATATCATAGTTCCCTCCAAGGGTTCACTTAGAAGCAATAATTAATTAGAGCTGGAAGTTCATTAATTGAATTCTCGAAGTTTTGAGTATTGTATTTCCTAGCCTACTCGGTTATTATGTCGTGTTTCGTCAAAGTATCATGTGTCATGAATAATTACCGGGTAGTATCAATTTGTGTGATTTTCAGTTATTTTGATGAATTTTCAAACTATTTGTTTTCTACCTTCATTATTTACAATCGGGATTGTAGCGAAGTATCGTTTTTCAATAATATATCATGTTGATTGAGAGTTATTCTGCTGACTTTGTAGCCTTTCAAGAAGGCGTTGAATACATAGGATATGTAGTTATGACTACCCAGTACTTGTTCTTATTTCCTTCATGCTGTTGTAGCTTTTTATCAAAATAACTTCTCAACTCACCTTTCATTCCTCAAAAAAGGTAATTTTGGAATTGCTTCACGTTGGGCGCCAATTCTATAAAATATATTTTCATTTTGATGCAGGCAATGTTTATGACTCGATGGTAACTATCTGGAATGCACATGTCAGTCTTAGCATAAAAACGACTCTGTTTCCATTTACGAAGAAGCTGAGATATCAATTGAAATCTGCAATCAGTACTGCAATCATTCATTTTACAAAGAAATTGTTCAAATTGTTCTTACCAAATATAACAAAAATGACCTGCAACAATCATATTCATAACCCTCTTCAGAAAATTACAGCAGCTTCCTGGGTTTGAATCCAAAACTAATCTACTGGTCGTAATCAAACGGTTATCAAAGCTATAGTTACCCACCAAAGAGTGGTGAAGTCATCAGTGCAAGTTAAGTCGCAAAAATTGCTACTGCCTCGTCCCCTGCTTAATTTTTCTAAAGAAAAAATGGTGACTATTCCAGTGGTACAACTCTGTGTAATGAAATGAATAGTCACTAGGTAGAAAGCTAACAATTAGAGAAGACATACGATGCTTCTCGATTTTGTTACTATGGAATCCATGACGGAAGCCAGAAACGTTCTGAGTAGAGCAACCAGGTGAAAATTCATTATGAATAACGTGACTCCATATAAACTGAGGACTACATATAATAATCTCTCAAAGAACTTACAGAAAAAATCAAGTAACGTTAATGTGGATGTCTTGTGATGAAACAAGACAGTGGAAAGATGATATCCCTACCATTTGGTAGTAGCAATTATTTTGCTGGTCCAAATTATTTATGGTAACTTTCTTTTTATCATAAAAACCATGAACTCGTATTAAGTAATTTGTAGTCTAAACAATTGACATGGATAGAGTTGAATGAGAAAGACATGAGATTGATAACTGGACCTTTTATAAGACAACCAAATCACTTCCTCTATGATATTGGTAGATCAAGCAATGAGAGTTATCACTACTGCAGACGACACACTATGGACTGGAAAAAAAGTTCCTTGAACCTTAGTACCTCTGGCATCAAAAAACTGATTCAAAAAAATTTATTGACTCCACTGGAAATCTCAGATTCCCTGAGCTCAAATAGTTCAGTGCCTCAGTTCTGTTACCAGGACCTGAATTTCACTTCGGGAAACAATCCATATTAGAGTCGATAGATTATGGTATATTTTACTGCGCAAAAGTTTGGTACATACAGACTCATGTGATATCCTGCTCTCGAGGAGATAATAAGAACATTTCTGGCTACACCACCTAGGCACCTAAGACTGTTGAAATAATCAAGAGTTGGAAAGCTTAGAAGCTCTTGCTTTCGCCCTGATGTTGTAATGAGGACAGTTGAGGTCATCTGGTCAACATCCATCTCATCTGTATACTAAGGGTCCGGTTCTTTGGCAAACTCATAGTCCATAAAGACATTCTTGGGCCGTCATACAAGATTACTCTTTATCTTCACGAGTAACACCTCCACCGAAAGGGGTATTCTAACACCCTTGTTGCCGAAGGTATCTATATGCTAGCAGAATCGTTCACTGAACCAGTTATAGTTTGATAGTCCTGAAACACAGTAAAACGTTTTTATTGTCATTTGTTCATTGTCTCTCATCAGTTATTGGAGAGGAATGGTATTATGAGAAAAATTATTTATGTAATATGGAACCAGATTGCAATAGCTTCATAATTTTTGTATAACTACTTTGGTCTTCACTATGTTCATTATGTTTGTTGGCATTGACATTACTTCCATATCAGTTAATCAGTAACTTTCGATGAATAGAAGTGAAACTAATTTGAGAAGACTACATTTTCCATTTTTTTATAGGTGGACACAGATCTAGTATTCGACAGTCTAGAACTAACAAATTCAAACCATCCTAGGATATTGCCACCAGAAGAAGATGAATACTGGCTCTCAAGTACTGTAAATAGAATAAAAAGGAGCATTAGTAATATATTTACGAAAGAAAAGAAACATCTAGACAAAGTAAACCATCCGCTCCACAAGAAAACCTCTGCTCATCAGGCGAAGAAAACCCATCCAAAAAAATTGGGGAGCAAGAACTACAGAAGGAAACATAGGCAAACACAAGATGGATTCGACGATGAGGGACAAGATGAAGGACAGGATGAATATGATGTAAGTTCAGGCTTGATGGTAATCAGGTTAATTATTTATTTTCGCACAATAGGTATAAAGATGTAGGATATCCAGATCTCGATAAAAGTTCTTTTCATCCATGATTTTTATCCATCTTTGATGATGAAAAAATGTGTTATTTATATGCGTTACCTTTCACAGAAATTAAATATTTCCATTTTCAAACACTTTATATTTTACAGCAAATTCCAATTGGAATAAGCCATTCTCAAACTGCAAACAATCATGAAACACGTTAATTTTAGTTTTTCCCATAATAAAGCACATTTTAACAATTTGAAATTGAAAAGTTGTTACGAGTATATTGTTGAAATTCCTACAATTTTTTCACAACCGACGAGTAATTATATTTTTTCTGCTGTGGAAACCTAGCTGACGGGAACGAACAGACTAAATCAATTTTCACATATTTCTGTGATAGGTAACACTTTGAACTATTGTATTTGTTTCTTTGCCAAATTTTTCTGCCTTTAACACTTCAATTTGATATTTGAAAATAGGTAGATCTGGGACCAGAGTATGCTAATCCAGACGTCAGCTACGTAAGTTATACACAAATGATTTGGAAAATTATCATTCGGTTTCCTCATTTACAATATCATGACAATACGATTAGAATATGCATCTGTGGATTCTATTACTAATCACAATTGAAATGATCGATAGTTATCATGTCATATATTTTCCCAACCTTCTAGTTCCATCTCACACATTTATAGGTTAAAAGGGACAAATTTCGTTTGTGTTGTAATCAGTAACATTAGCATAAACAGTTAGTGAAGATCATTATTATCAATATTATCAGTCATTTTGGTATGTATAATTTGGACGGATGCGCTGGAATTTTGAGACAGAGATCATTGAGAACTCACAAAAATTTTAAATTAATTTTAGGACATGAACTTCTTGAGTTAGATACCGTTGCGGGAGTTCAGAATATATAACATTTCTCGATTCTGATAATCTGCACATGTTGCAAGAAATCTCTAATTGATCAGTCATCAATTATTAATTGCCGATAGATTACTAAAAATAGTCCTATCTCTTTCAGCTGGTCTCGGTTAAAATACAATCGGAATTTATTCATCTATTCTCCTGATTCAAACATATTTTTTTCTAAATTCAATACTCAAATCCATAGCAAATAATATCTGCAACATCTATTTTGTTAAGTTTTTCACCTTTTTTTCACCTTTATATTGAATCACTCTGTACTGCACTTTCCGCTAAACTTGTCTATTTGACATCTCAATATGTACGTAGGTAGCGTTTATATATGGCAATCAAAGTACCTCGAAGGCGATAAAGAATTCTTCAGAAGTCCATCGAAAGGACACGGAAACTAGAACGACCGAGAAACGCCAGTAGGACTGAGCGCAATCTTGGCGTCACAATTAATTTATGATGGGCAGCGGCGGTCGACGTTATCTTTTTTTTAGGAGAACAATATTTAAAAAAATGTTTATTAGTGTCATTTTGTTCGTTTCTTTCATAACCTAAACTAATGATAAATTATCGAAATAATCACATATATAATGTCACGAAGTAGATATATTTTCATTCCTTTGTACATATCCATTCATTTTGGCTCCTGGATAAGTTTTTGCAAAAATGAAATAAACGAGACTAGATTTGAATTTATCATGTTACTTTTCCATTCTAAACTACCCAATTTTGGTGTCCACTTGTGTTGAGCAAAATGGTAGTTTTCTAATGAAATGATATATATTTTGATATTACTAATAGGAAATTTATTCTCATGGATACCCTGAACAGAAATCATATAAATGATGACAGATATTCAATATTCAAATGTTGTGGCAGTTCATCAAGAATTGTTTTCATACTACTTAAAACTATTTCAAAACAATCTCACAGAAACAAAAATCATGAATATACCTGAAGTATGGTGTAACTATAGAAATAAATACTCGTTATTGCAAAAACTTTTCTAGTATAACTACTAATAATTCACCCGGACATTAAAAATAAAATTTATCATTCACTATTCAACTCGTTAACTGGGATTCTCATTGATTTTCATTCTCAGGAGGAAGACTACGATCTAGGTGAAGATGTACGTTGAATCGACAATTTTAGTATATTTCACTAAGTAACCCATGCAAGAGAGAATTTGCCAGAAATTTCGAAAACCTTAAAATATTCTAACTCGATTGAGAATATGTTGATTGATTTTAGTTTCAGACTCTGAATGATCAACAATAGTACCAAAACTTTCAAAATGTTGGTTTCATATTCATCTTTCGCTTCGTCTCTTCATTGGGATTGCTATTTTCTCAGAAAACGAAAGTTTATCATCAACATCTCTCAACAATTTTCAGATCACTGTATGAATTGGTTTTTTGTTGGAAAATAACAAATATTCTGTGACTTTTTGGGCTTTATAAAATCAAAAGAAAATATTTTGTTTTGGCTGTGGAATTCAAATTTATTCCAGACTTCCCAAAATCAAAAAGTCATATGAATTTCTGTTGAAAAAAATAATACGCATGGCAATGAGTGAATAACAAAGAGATTGTTTCCGTGAAATGAGTTTGAACTAAAAAAACAAAATAATATCTGCAATTTTGGTGGTCTCGTATGGAAACACTGCTCAATTATTTTGATGAATCTTTGTGTATTTTTCAATATCAATATGATCACCTCCAGGAACACTCAAAAATATTTTCTTTGACAAACCAAAATTTATCGATGGCTTTTTATATTATATAATAACAAGATATCTAAACAATTTTCTTGCAATATTTACTGGCGATATTTTCAAAATATTCAATAGACATTAAAGGCTTGCTTTAGCTCGCATTTTATTGTGATTTGGATCAAGTGCAACTGGGATCAATTACAAATCAAGAAATTTGTAATTCGAACATATTTTGGTAAAAGAACAGAAATAACTGTGAGATTTTTCGAAAAACAATGTGGAAGTTACATTCAGATTACATGCCAGGTTATCTAATTTCTTTTACAACGTCAAAGATAAAAATGACAAGATGAAGAAATCTGGAGTTTACAAGCTTAAGTGTCTGGAGTATAATAATATATATGTCGGATAATGTGGTCGAAATTTCTCGAAACGGTATGCTGAACATAAAATGTGCTTCAAACTAGGTAAACACTATTCGACGTTTTCAAACTATTCCTTGGTTTGAAAGCACAAGTTTCCGAATGCTGAATGAGCAAATTGACTTGTCTACTCACCTTTCTCAACCCATCACTGAACCAACTAGATTCCGAATCAACAACCAGACATCTGTTCTTGACCTCATTTTTACCAACGATGAAAACATCATCACAGATGAAATCCTACCACCTGTTGGATTATCGAACCATGCAGTAATCAACGCAACTGTTCAGCTGAAAATTCACATGTCAAACAAGTACGAAACCGAAGTTTTGACTTTGATCAGTTATCCGAGGAACTTTCCACCATCGATTGGACACAACTGTTTAATGCATGTAGACTTGAAAGTGACTACTGATACTGACTTAACTTGGTCCGAACAAAGTCCGAAAAACGTTCCTCCATCTATCATATTCAAGTTCCTTGAAACTCTGTAAAACCTACGTTCGTCCAATCATGGAGTATGCAGTATGACGTTGATATTCTCTGGGAATAATTCTACTCGACCGTAACTGCCTCTGCTGACAAGAACTCCCGCAACAAAATATGTCGGAAATAATCCTCCCAAACCATTGATCAATGCCGAAATAATCTCACTCATACATCACAAAAAAATACTCTGGAAAAGATACAAAAGATCAAATACCACAGAAGTTTACCTGGCTCATCTCAAAACACTTAGTATCAACAATACAATCTTCACGTTGTGAGTTCGAAGATTCTATTGCAGACTCTGAAAACAATAAAAAACTGTACAAGTTCATTCTATCTAACTTGAACACCAAAGTAAGCATTCCACTCCTATGAAAACCTGACAGTTCCTTGTGTTCTACAGACATCGAATCAGCAGAGATTTTGGTCGTTTCTTTCACAAGCTCTTTCACGGTTGAGCCTCGAGATGACCAATTACCAAAAATTATAGCAGAATAACTACGTGATAATCTGACTACTGTGTCGTTTACTTAGAAAAAAAATAAAAATCATTCATTGAACATTAAATCGAATTCATCCCTCGGTTTGGATGGAATGAGCCCCTTTTTTCTCAAAGTATCGGCAAAGAAGTTTGCCGATACTTTCTGCTCTCCGTTGTCAACAATTATGTACGTCTCGCAAAATCTCGCATTCCACGGGCTTGGAAGAAGGCATCTGTCACCGCTATTTTCAAAAAATACGATAAACTCAATCCAATTAACTACATGCCCGTTAGTCTTTTATCTGTGGCTTCCAAAGTAACGCAATCCATCATCGTAGAAGATATGTCAGTATTTTTAACAAAAAACGCAATCATACCACCAGAACAACATGGTTTCGTCAAAGGTAGATCAACCATCAGTAATCAGCTACAGTGCATGAACGATTGGACGACAGCTTGCGATAGGAAAATATCGACAGATATCGTTCATCTTGACTTCACCAAGGCTTTTGACGGGGTCCCAGTGAGTAAGCTAATGCACAAACTTGACACTCACGGTATAGGGGGCAAATTAAAGCTACGGATTTAAAATTACATGACAGATAGAACTTTCACGGTCAAAGTGGGTCATTCTTTTTCTTCGCACATATAAGTCACAAGTGGAGTTCCTCAGGGATCTGTTCTTGGCCCACTCCTCTTCGTTGTTTATGCAAGTGTCGTTTATGCAAGTTTATGCCGATGATACTGAACTATATGGAAATGCCTTAGTCGAACATCATTCCCTTCGAGAAGACCTCAACTCGATTAGTTAGTGATGCGAGGATTGGCTTCTACCTCTTAACGTCGACAAATGCGACCTACTTCATCAAGGAAAAAACAATCCACTCCAGATGTACACAAAAAGCGGTCAATCGTTACGTACAGTGTCCTCACATGTAGATTTGGGAGTGACTATTAATACTGACTCAACTTGGTCCGATCATATAATATCCACATGCAAACGTGCAAACACACTGATTTACATCATCTGCAAAAAGTTCTTTCATCTACAATATTCAAGTTCCATGAAACCCTACAAAACCTACGTTCTTCCAATCATGGAGTCTGCAGGTCCAGTGTGGTGTCCCGTTTTGGTGC
>WOGP01008276.1:0-11304 GCA_015342065.1 Leptinotarsa undecemlineata
GGGTGACGGCCCCTTTTTAAAACAAAACATATATGTCTGATAAAAAACAATGAACTATAATGTCAGGGTGATGGCCCCTCAAAGAAAGATATATCTAATAAGTATACCCAAATATGAGTATACTTCTCTTGTGTTCAAACACTTATCTGAATCCGGATGGACTTGTGGTTCTAACGAGGGGTCTCGAACAGGTTTAGCTGGATCTTGTAACCTCCAACAAATCATCCAGGAGTAGGGTCTTGGATCGGCCGTCTCCCAAATGAAGCTTGGACCGAAAACAGCACGCACGACTTTCAGAAAAGTCTCCCTGCCCTCCAACTAGACCTCGGTACTTGGACTTGGATATGGTCCTTCAAAAGAGCGTCCGAAGCAAATTCGGCCTCCAAACGATGTATTTCGGACCTGAACCTTTGCACAAAGGTTCCTCTCAAATAAACCAGGAGTGGTAAAACGATGAAAAAGGTATGTCAGAAGCTGTAATCCCCTGATCTGGTGCTGAGTGAGTAATTTGCCCAAAATCCCAAAACAATCAACGACGTCTTCACAATCAACAACGCCTCGTTCAGACTATAACGCATCAATTAATCCAGGTAATCCTCATTATAGGATGGTTTTAGAAACCTGCAGATATCTTCGGAAATAAAATATTGCGTAACGACTTCAGTTGTTCACTCTGACGATTCTTCTTCAACCTTCTCTCACCAACTCTCTCGAAAGACTGTTCCCAACCGGAAACCTCTCACTTTCCAAATCCATTTCGTGACACTTTGAGTAGTGTTACTAACGAATTTCTTTCTTACTACTCATAGAGGTGCGTTTTTTACGAATACTCACTTGAACCCAAACAACATAAATTTCGAATATATCCTAACAAAGCAAATAAAGCAACTCCCTTACTATAGTAGCATAGTGTAAATACAATCTAACTCCGACCATAACCAAGATTTTCCAAAAATACCCATCAGTTTGTATCGCTGTGGGCAAACCACCTTTGTACGGAACGCACTTCCCAATATCGACTCATCGTAGTTGGTCATCATGGTTTAAACACCAATCGCACTGAATGCTAATCAGGTGGATGGTGGGGAATGTATTGGCAGGATTTGGCAGTGACCGCATTTTGTTTGCGAACCTTTTTGATACGTCACAGCACCCTTCAAACCTGAAGAAAATATCGTCCGAAAAAAGAAGGATAAACGGATTAATATCGAGATTTTCCCTTCGAACTCCGAAAACTATATCCAGACTGTCAAGATCCTTCGAACTCCAAAAACTATATCCAGACTGTCAAGATAGTTATTCTGATTTTTGGAGTACTAGTTGGAATGATGCCCTCTCTACTCTCGAATCTACTGGCCTGCCGCACTGAGGCAGAAATCTTGGCCGGTCAGATGCAGAAGGCTGTCATTCTTGGCTCACTGCGCTCGCTCAGGGCACATGATTCTCAGACCTAATGATCACTCACCCCACGGTGTAGGGAGTTGTCGTTGGTTGATAATGCCGGTACGCCCTCCCGAATGTATCGGGGATTCGGGGGATAGGGCCTGGCCAGCGTTAAAAAAAACTAGTAATGAACTTCATGCCTCTCGAGAGAAGAATCTCCATCAGTCCTTGAGGGTGCTGGAAGAGAACACGCATGCTATCGGTATGAACTTCCAGATAGACAAATATATAATGATCCATCTCAAAAGATGACAATGCGGGTACTACGGAGAGGATATGCAACTAGTAGACGGAAGCACGCTATGCCATCTAGATGCCGAAAAGACGTATACTCACCTCGGGCTGAAACAACGCCACTCACAAGAGCTGAGAGCAAATGAAGAACTCTCTCCGCGACAAGTATCAGTACAAACTCCGACAGATCTGCCATCGGAACATTCAGGAAAGATTAAATTTGCTACAACAAATATGCTTGTCATTCCAATTTTGGTCCACTAATTTGAAGTAGTGAAGGGGACTCGGAAGGAGCTGTATGAACTCGACGTGAAGACCCAAAAAATTATGCATCTTCGTAGGAGTTTGCATGATCCTCGACCCTGAAAGAGCAGTAATTGAAGCATTCCTCTATAGGGCAGCTGCTTGAACGGTTGGTGAACTCGATTCAGTTTTTGATACTGAACGGGGTGATTATAATTCTGTCACCAAGTTGGAACTCGACTCATATAAAAGCCGCAAGGATCACCTCACTTCTCTGGCAATACAGAGAGGAGCCAATACATGGGGTTGTAAACCCGAATGTTCATAGAAGTTTTTTGTAAGTCCAAATACTCATAGAAGTTGTATTTTCATTATATAGAATCAAAATTCTCTATAAAATTATATTTTTGTAGTGACTGACAACTGCCCAAGTTATATTTTTTATTCCACTGGCTTTTTCCACATCTAGTATGCAAAAATTCACAATTGATCGCCAATAAACTTCAGATTTGGTTTTGTCGTCTACTATGCCTATTTGACCAACTGCCCTTGGGAATACCGCAACAATCCGTCCTTTGGGCCAGTGATTTCGTGGTAGGTCACCGTCAACTGAAACAACTATGTCGCCAACCTTGATATTCCATAGGTCTTTCTGGAAGCATTTAGTTCTCCATATTAACGTTGGCAAATACTATTTCATCTATCTATGCCAGAAATAATCGGCAAATTGTTTGGAAATTTTCCACTGCTTTCTGATGCCTGAATGATCTTCAGAAAATGAACTGAATAGACAGCTAGAACTAGAGGTACCGATCAAGAAATGGTTAGGGGTTAGAGCTTCATCATCTTGTGGATCAATGGAGACATGAAAGAGTGATCGCGAATTTACAATGTGGTCAGCTTTCACCAATAATGTCAGTAAAAGTTCTTCAAGTGGTGATTGTCCTTTGAGGATCGCTTTAAGAGCTGTTTTCACTAATCGCACTAAATGCTCTCAACACTCATATGCGGTGTATCCAGAGGAATGAACAGCCACTCAATTCCTTTTGATGGCATCTTTTCTGATGTTTTCAATTCTCCCAGAGACTGTTTCAATTGTTTATCTGCCCTCTTTAAGTTTGAACCAGTATCGGAATATATTTTCTCTGGACATCCCCTTTTCCTATAAGTCGATATATGCCCATAATCGCAGAATCAGTGCTAGGAGATGAAACAAAAAATAACTATACCTATTGCTCTTGTACTTGAGTAAGAGTAATCCCCATCTCTTTTCTTTTCTTCTTATGATGGACTCGTTCATTGACCCAAAATAGTCCATACCCGTGTAAGTGAATGGTCTGACGAATCCGGTCACTCCGCTGGCTGATAATGGGACCATTTCAGGTGATGATGGTTTATTTCACAAATTTCTATAGTGCTGGCAGACATTTCATACTTCTGACAGCATTTCTCGTATTAGAAATCCAGTATCTGTCTCGTAATTATTTTTATGCTGAGAATTTCTTCTTCGTCAAGATAAGGTGACAGTTTATGTATTTTACTCGGTGGTTCGATTGTTCCGTGATTTTTCAAACAATCTATTTCTTCACTGAATTTTTCTTCTCAAAACTTTTTTTTTCTGATTTTTTTATCTCAGTCGGTAGGAGGTTTTGTACGCAGTATAAAAAATCTGCAATAGACTGAAACATATCTTTTCTAACGTTTGGAATTTTTTGGATCCTGGTAATTAAGTAATCTACAATCATTTCCGGTCTGCTTCCAAAGTAAACGTTGAAAGAGATTCTACACTTTCCCTGCCTTTCTACGGAAACAACTGTTCAATCCCGCAATATTTTCCCTTTCATTGAAATTACACAAATTCGTCGTTTCTCTAAATTGAATGATGAAATGTAACAATTCTGCCGAATTTCTCGAAAATATATGTAATTTTTCACGTACAGATTGTCAAGCAAAAGAAGTTTCCACTTTATTATTTTTATTCAATAACTACACAAATTGTGTTGACTTCGCTTTTGCATTCCTACAACCCGAAGAAAAAGCATATTTATCAGACGGAGCACCCGAATCAGATAGCTTTCTTGTTGGTATTTTATCTACACAATCTCTTAATTTGCATTATCAGATATTTCCAGACTTCTAGTGTTTTTGAATCTGAATAACCTATTTCTGCTTTCTTTGACTCTAATTCTGATAGTCTTACCTCTAACTCCACTTTTTTCAGGTCCAGAATACCTTTCAGTTCTATTTTTTGTAAACTTCTCTTGAACTTTGACATCTTCAAAGATTTCCCAGTTTCTACTTCTTTTTCCGTAGTAGGTTCGAAGATTTTTAACCAAACCGCTTTATTCTTCTTCGATTCGCATGCATTATCCATGTTGTCTCCACGTTTTTCTTTCAGCCGATTACTTCATTGAAAAGGAACGGACATTTCTCCAAGGACTATTCAGTTTTGCGCGAAGGATCAAATTGTGAACCCAAATGTTTACAAACATTTTATTGTAAGTTGAAATATTCATAGAAGTAGTATTTTTATTATATAGATCCAATATTCTACATACAATTATATTTTTGTTGTGCTCAAGTTATATTTTTTTATTTGCCTCCTTCCAATATAGTGAATGATTAATTCTTTTGAGAATCAACTGACTATTTATGAAAATTCAACATACAAAGGAATTGAATCAACAGAACACAAAAGTAATAATAATAATTATTCTTCTACCGCAACTGGGGTCTTCTTCAGAAACAGAACAGATTGAAGACATTGGCTTATATCAAAGCGCGTTACTTTCGCTGTCATCAGGTCTAGTGGGCTGAAGTCGAGTGAAGTGAAGTGTATTAGGGTCCGTCGCGAGGCGTCCGAGACCCTAATACACTCGCTGTTAGCATGTCCAGCATATGCGTTTTTGGCCTATATCCATCGGCATAATGCGGCCCTAAGGGTGCTTTATTACCACCTACGGCACTTCTACGGTATTGACGAGACACTGGTGTTGCCCTACGCTGCGGGGATATTGAATCCGTTGTAAGAAACGTGAAGTGCCGAATGTATTGGAACTATTCATTTCTCACCCTCAGGCTCATACTAGCTAATAAGCTTGATGTAGTCCTTCTCGACCACCAGTGCAAGATGACATTTGTGGCGGATTTTCAGCTCCTGGCGG
This sequence comes from Leptinotarsa undecemlineata, assembly GCA_015342065.1. Taxonomy (NCBI): domain Eukaryota; kingdom Metazoa; phylum Arthropoda; class Insecta; order Coleoptera; family Chrysomelidae; genus Leptinotarsa; species Leptinotarsa undecemlineata. The sequence goes on from WOGP01008276.1 coordinate 5,085, forward strand.
GATGAATATTGTCTGAAAAGAGGAGGAAAACAACATTCGTTGTGGAATAAAAATCAGATATCATTGACATGAGTTCTACTTTAAATGAATGGTAACAAATTGCACTTACATGGGACACTGTCATCCTCACTGGTATACATATATGTTTGTATCAAGATGGAGTAGTAGAAAGCCAAAAACTTTCTATCCCAAAAATTATTCACTCCTGAAAATATAACCCCTTCAATTCGAATAAAGTAATATTCCTAACCAGAAACACGAAAGTTTGTTGAAATCTATCAATTGCAACTATGTGAATAAAATGCTTTCCTTAAAAAATAATGACCGCCTAACTTCATTTTCACCACATATTAATACAAGTTCAATTGTGGTTCAGCCTAGCACCGCTGATATGGCCTATGGAAGATCGAAGCAGCGTTGTCGCGTTTTCCTAAGGTCCTGACCTTCAGCAAACTTGAGTTAAGTGCATCATCGTGAGCTAAAATACGAATTTCCATAATTTAAGTTCATAACAAATTTCAATAAAGTGGTTATAATTTGAATCATTGAAACTGGGTGATTTTTTTTTAATTTCAAGGTAAATTTAATTTCTACTCATTGTAGCCTTTACTGATGATATTGAGCATTGATTTTCATTATACAGTTTAAGATACTTTAAGATAGAAAATTATTTTGTGAGAATAGATATTTTTTGAAATTAATTTATAAAAAGTCGAAAACAAATAAATTTTGTAACACATTTTACACAAATTCAATAGCCTCACGAGTATTTGGGTTTCGTGGAAAAACACACATCAAATAAAATGTGCTGAAATAAAGTCGGTCGGTAGCCAGATGGTTCGACGTGGGTGCTTTGTTCACTCAGTCAATTGGCCGATGCAGCAACATAATCATACGTTTGGAATTTCTGCATGGAACATTTGTGAATGGTGAAATTGAGGCAAAGTTCTTCATTTTAGAGTATTAGGAATATTAAACAAACCGAAAATTTCGAATTTCTGTTTTTGCCTTTATTTCTATTTGGAAATTTTGAATACGGAACTGTAGCAATTTTTATAACGCTAATGGTTATTTCAATTTTCATTGAAGGAATTCTATTCATCTCGATATTCCTGAGAGTTTTGCCGTTATTAATTTTGACCTCCTCCTGCTGACAGATCAATCTGAAATTTTTTATACACACACACATTTAATTTCGATGACACTACAATTTTGTATCATTGTAAACCCATAATAGCGGATTACATATTGTTCCACAACTTCCTCAATATGGATATGAAATCACGGCTCGGCTAGTAGAAGAATGGTACACTTTGAAAAAGATGCAAATTCAAAATGGCCGAGCTACAATATGACGAATTACATATTTTCCACAACTAACTCAATCTGGGTATCAAATGACTGGGCTTAACTAGTAGAATAGTAGTATATTTTGAAAAAGATGCAAACTCAAGATAGCCTTAGCTACAAAATGGCGGATTACATATTTTCATCAACTACCAGTAGAATAGTAGTACACTTTGAAAAAGATACAAATTCAAGGTGGCCGCAGCTATAAAATGGTTCATTACATATTACCATGTAATACTGAAACAGTAAATGAACTAAACAGAATGAGAAAAATTGAGTAACCAAATTAGAAAATAGAAACTTAAAAATGAAATAAGTAAAAAAAATGTTATATTGAACGGTTTTATAGAAAAAAAGATAATAATAACGTAGGTAATGCACTGGAAACCAAAAAAATAATCCAAAAATCCTAGGTTAGCAGTCATTACACCACTCTCCTCAGCTATCTACGGTATTGATCAGATAAAAATTAATTAAATCATTGGGCATAATATTCACATATATACTCAGGTTACGCTACGCCCGATGATTTTATTATTTTTTATCTATCAGTACTGCATTTTTCTGAGGAGAGTGGTGGAATGACTGCTACCTAGGACCTTCCAAATATGTTTTCAGTTTTTAGTAGAATATGTACATTATTTTTTTTTTGGGAAAGAAAGTTTTTGGCTTTCTACTACTCCATCTTGATACAAAAAAAAGGATTAGTAAATAATATTATCCAATTTGGTACTGACGAGCCTTGGGGCAAGTGTCTTAAGACGAAACATATATATGTATATCAGTGAGGATGACAGTGTTCCATGTATGTGCAATTATCAATTACCATTCATTTAAAGTAGAACTCATGTGAATGCTATCTGATTTTTATTCCACAACGAATGTTTGAAATACAAACTGAGTAAAGAAAAGTATCTTCTGTATGATTCAGTGTTCATATAGAAGTATTTTTTTCGAAAGAATTTTTTCTTTCGTGTCGTTCAATGTTTATATGAAAGTAGCTGTTTCAGGAGGACTTTCTTTCAGTTTGTATCTGAAAGTTACTCCTTTGCTTGATCTACACATCCATGTATAGAATTACTTATTTTCAAATTGATCACTTCCTTCCTTTCTTTGGAAGATTCACTTATCTTTTTTTGTATCAAGATGGAGTAGTAGAAAGCCAAAAACTTTCTTTCCCAAAAATTAATCACTTCTAAAACAATAACCCCATCAATTCAAATGTACATTTTTTTATTTTTTTTTTACTTATATAATTTCATTATGCCACTGTTCGATTGAAATATGTGTGGTTTTACCATGTATTGCAACCTTCAGAAGTTCTGATCATGTTTCAGTTTTCACGGCGATTTGAAACATCGTGAGAACCATAGGCATTAACATCTTATAGAAGTCGATTATTAAAAAACTTGACTTGAAAAACGAGTTCGTGAAGATTCTGAAAGGAAAAGTTATTTATCTTCCACAAACCGATAAAAGAAATTCTGGAATTTTTTTAATTTGAAAAAATATATAAGTGACCCTTGGCTGCAAATTACATTGTTGTAAATATGGGTCAAAAGCTACCATTTATGGTTCTGTGTGTGTACAAAGTAACAGACACTCAGCAATCACTAACTTAGTATACACATGTCACATCCCTCTACAAAAACATTTATATTTTGAGGCAAACAAAAGTACTACAATTTTTTTGTACTGCAAGCAAAGTAATTAAATAAATAGCAAGATCATTCTGTGAATGATCTTGCTATTTATTTAATTACTTTCAGTATTTTCCTTTTCAGAATGAATATTTTTAGTTCTACTTTAATCTTCGTGTTTTTTTTAATTATATGTATTTCTCGAAAAAAATTATGAAATTTTTTCTGAGACCGGTACTATTCTTCGTAAGAACAATGAGCAACCTGAATAACATTATTCCATTATTTAATTTAAAAAACTGAAGATGGAAAACTTTACTGTCGATCCAGCAATATCTCAAATTTAAGAATCACCGTCATTAGCATGGTCTCCATTTAATTGCGGTTCACCCCTTTGACTTCCACAAAGTACTCACAAAACTTTACTAATCCGATTCTCCGTCTACCTCAGATATAACCTCAATAATTTAGCAATTTACGGCTGCCGTATAATATGGTGGCACTAATGAATGTTTGTACAGAAAGCAACACCAATAAATTTCACTTCCGAAACTTACAATAGCCCCAATTAAGAGTATCTGATAGTTGGTTAGTAATGTTATGGTAATGCCTAATCCACCCTAATCTGGGTGTATATCTTTCACTCAACTATTCATGAGTAATCCCTTTTTTAAAGAACATAAAGAGGAGCTTGCAGTTATACTATAGAAGTAAGCTAAGCTTATGTTTGTCCGCTGGCACCCCATTCCATTAGCATGAGAACCGCAAGATGCATCATACTATTCAACTTTATGCTGTCATATGCCCTCCGATACTTGTTCAAACAAACCGAACTATTTCTCGTCATGTGGTTGACTATTGAGTTGATATTTGATGATTTTTAACTCATAAAATGTGTAACAGATGTTGAGAATGTGTTGTTCTATTTGAGTTCTTTTCATTTGACACAGTTTCTATTTGTATATTTGCATTCCTACTCCTGAAAGAGTTGCACTTCCTGATTAGAATATAATACATTCTCTCTATTCTGTCTCACAATTGATTTTTGTCATATAATGATAATAATGATGATGATGATGATAACGCTTTCACGCATACTCTTTGATCGACTCATCTGATTGGAAGTGAGAGTTGTAGTCAACACAGTGAGGGGGGACCTTCGACATTCTCTATGAAGGTAAAGTGAAAGTTTGATTTTGTTCTCATACGTGAACCTGGCTCTACGTGTGAAAGATAATGGAATTGGAAGAGATCCGAAGGTAGTTAATTCATGGTAATAGACCTATGTAAATTGTTATTATATTAGCCAACCTTCATAACGACAGTCATGAACCGACACCAACCAGTAACGTGGATGAGTTATGAAGGCTGACCGAGCAGACAGATCACAGCTCATAATTGGCTGAGATGCCAATGCATACCACCTGTCCTGAAATAGTACTGACATAATTACCAATCATTTACAATAGTTGATTATGGAAAACATGGACATTGAATTCCACAAAAGGAAAAATTCGAAAAACTTCTTACGAATCAGTTTGTATTACAATAAAATTGAATTGAAATAGCTATCATTCATAAGAACAATACACTATGAAATAGTTTTGATATGAAATGTCAAATGGCTAAATTATCAATGGTGTACTTCGAAGTTCCAGGACAAGACAATTGTCTCATCATTATTAGCATTAGCACCATTTTGAATTACCATTTCAGGATAGAGAACTAAGTTTTTTCCCAACATTATTATATTTACTGTCAACTTTTGGAATCTTATCGTAGCGGACGCAATCATTATATATCGCACATATACCTGGCTATCATGGCTTTTCCCGCAAAGATCTAATATTGGCCCCCTATCGTTTTCATTATTCATTAACGATCTGTGTAACAATATATTAATGTTTGTAGATGATTTAAAACTTTACACATCAAAGAACAGTTTAGTTCACCATTTTGCAAAAGCAGATTGATTTATTACAAGATTGGTGTCTGAAGATCCGCCTCTATTTTAATACATCCAAATGTAAAATTGTGATAATCAGACGAAAATTCAATACACTGCAATTTCTTTACCACTTATATTGGAGAAAACACTTAGTGTTTTATCATAAGAAATTGAGAATTTCCATAATATATTACCACTAACCTCTCTGTATTTCAATTTGGTGAAGCCAAAACTAGAATATAGATCTATAATATGAAATATCATATACATCTGTAATTATCAGAGTACAATAATTTATAAAATTCCTCAGTTTCAGAATCATTGGAACTTATTTCCCAAGATATTGTGTTTATTCTGATCTGCTTCATGAATTCAGATTTGTAGCATTAGAGAAACGAAGAAATCATACATCTTGTTTTTTTATATCAGTTATTGAATGGTAAAATAGACTGTTTTGCAATATTGAAATTGAAATATTTGTTCCAAGACGAGCATCTGGTCACAATAATACATTTTTATGCAAAAGGGCGCAAACAAACTTTATGTTGATGTCACTATTAACTTTATGTGCGATGCACAATAATATCGATATTTTTTGTTGCAGCCTACTTGAAATTGAAAAAAGTCTCATGTGACACTATGAGAAACGTCCACAATCTTTTATTATATGAATTGATGGATGTAACCATTACTACGTGGTAGGAAATCATAATGATGAAAAGAAACATGAAACTTTCTATGATTTTACCATTTTTATTTGTAATTAACATTACTGCAGTCGATGTTGGTAGTCATTTGGTAATCTATGCCAAACATCCAATAATTCCCATGGTTCAGCATTCTCAATCAAATAGTCGATCAATAAAGTTTTCAATTTAGCATCGGTTAAATCACGCAAAGATTTATCTCCAACCATTTTTGCAGACATTAGGGAGCAGAAACTGTAGGCTCAGATGTCCGCAATTACTCTGGTCAAAATTTTGATACTGAACATTGTTATATGTAATCGTTATACCCTCTCCAAAATATCTTACCAATTCCATTGGGGAAAAAAATAGCCAGAGGATGACAAATGTGATTTAGTCGAAACGTCGCGAAATTCATTTCCATCGGGGATGACAATTCACCACACGGAACAAAACCCGGAAAAATAATTTCAACATATTCCTGTCCGTGGAAACCTTCGATTAAACATTCAAATACCTTTACGGGAAGATCAGGTCATATCGAGAAGAAGAAGAAGAACTAAGGTACCACAACATTCAGGAACAAAATTCAGGTA
>WOGP01008277.1:0-11303 GCA_015342065.1 Leptinotarsa undecemlineata
TGTTTAAGGAAAAGTTCAAAGTTTACTCTATAAATCAAAACATAGTGAATTGCGTTTTATGCTCAAATATGACTTCTGTTCATATTTACAAAAATGACAGACCTTAAAGGGCCAATAACTACCCCAATTACCCTATAACTTTTGTTGGGACATATTTGAAATCTGTTAACACAATGATTCATGTTTCCATGAAATTTTATAACAGTAGCATCAACTTACTTGTTTTCCCGATACTTCAATGAGCCTTGGATTTTGAACTACGATACCTATTAATCGACAATTTACACACGCATTTAACACATTTGCTAACTTTCATTCAATTATTTGTTTAACTTCAATATAATGACAACTTCAAAACAAAATGACAAATATGTAGTTACTTATTTCTGGACAATCCAATGTCAGTAATTTTCATGTCCAAAGGTTCAGTCGTGATCTGTTATTGTTTAGTCTGTGAATTGAATATTGTTTCGACAGAAACCGGTTGGCGAAAAGTAATTGATGTAGAAACGAACACAGACCAATTTTTGTTGAATTATCAGAGCAAAAGATGGAATGAATTGATTGGTGCAGTAATTGTGATACTTTCATATGTATATTAAAAAAAAAGTAATAACCAAAATTTTTTTTAGTCTTCAAAAACCTTGTATAAAGTTAGTATACTACCCGAGCAAAATTTTCCAAAATGTGTGATTTTTCCTGAGAATATTGAATAGAACATTCGAAAAGAAATGACCCAATAACAGACAGCATATCCAATATTATCGGTAGATCAAAATAACAAAAGTGGTGTGGTGATTTTCAGATTGTTATTCATTTCAAATTCTGAATAAATGAAAATCCAAAAATAAATATAAAATATGTCAACAATATGATTTTTATGGAAACTAAACAAACATTCAAAAGAGAGAATATCGAAGAACTATAAGATTATAATGAAATTTCTATGGAATGACAGTCCATTAGAATCGACACATGTTCTTGTGAGTTGTGCATTCGTTATAATTTTTCAAAAATGGAAGTGGTGAAAAAACCTTATCTTTCAGTTGGAAAGTACTGCTTCATCAAGACAATTCACCGTGTAACATATCAATGAAAACGATGCCAAAATCTTCGAATTGCTCCCGCATATACCATATTCGCTAGGATTGACTACTAGCGACTACTGTCTGTTTGTAGACAAAAAAAAAATTCGCTCGTTCTACAAAAGTGATATTGATTTGTTAGAGCGGTGCTGAAATGATTGTGTGTCTCTTGATGGAGATTACGTTGATGAATCAAGCCAGTTTTAAAAAAAATTACGTGTTTCCTTTCTCGGAACTTTTCAGCTCAGGTTATATAAAATAAACACTTTTTGTATAAATTGAGGATTTTCATTACCTACTAGGTTAGGTTAGATTAGGTCTAAAATGAGTGGGTCTATTCGACATTCCACCGCAACCCGTAAGGGTTTATTGTGGCTCATACCTATTCACCAAATAAACCCAGCTTTTCAACGAAGCCGATTCGTTTGTATGGTCTCCCGACTGTCAAGTCTCTGCATATGATGATTCAAATGACAGTTACCTGTAAGAAGGCCTGTTAAACATCGTAGTTCATTCCTACTGTAGTCCAACATTTGTTTGCTATCAAGCTTCGAAGGGTGAACAAACGCCTTGGAGTGAGCCAATCCTGGAAGATCCTGCTAGAAGTCTTCTTGACATCCAGGTATTCCAAGTTTGTTTGGCAAAGCCTAAAGCGATGCCAATGACGGGTTCTGGTCCGATTAAGCTATTTGCAGGACACTCCTTTGCAAGGAGGTCAGCAGCTTCGTTGTCTTCCAGACCAGTATGGCCAAAAATCCTGACCAGAGACCATCTCTTAAGTCTTCCTATCGAAGAGAGTGGTTTTTGCCAATTTTCTACCAATTTAGACGTTGCTTGGTAGAAGCCAAGAGCTACCAACGCCGCTTGACTGACCAAGAATATTTTTATTGACTTGTGTGTGATGTTGGATTTATTCAATCTCTCCGCACCCAATTCAATAGCGTAAAATTCCGCTTGAAATACTGTCGCGTAAGTTCCTAGACAGGTAAATAACTTTGTCCTGGATCTGCGACTAAAAACACCTGCTGCACCAGAACTGGAAGGTGTTTTTGATCCATCTGTGAACCAACAACTATCTGCTCCCAGAGGAACCATTCCTCTCTACTCGGGAATACTACTTTATAAGGCAGTTCGTAGTTGACAGTTGGAGTCATAAAGGCAGAGGTCATTTCCAGAATGCTGTGACTTCCAGTGTCAACCAACAGTCTGCTACACTCAACATTAAATTGATTTATGCAATTGGCAATGCACACAAGTCTGTATGCAGGCTACCTAGCCTCTCTCTCCAGAAAATTGTGGAGAGGAGGTAGATCTAGAAGGATCTCTATAGCCGATGATGGTGTGGTACTGATGGCACCACTTATAGCCAGACAAGCCTGTCTCTGTAAGCCAGAGAGCTTCGCTTGGGCCGTTTTCTGTAAAGCTTTTGGTCACCAGGTAGTCACACTATAAGTGATCATTGGTCTAACAATCGTCATATAAATCCAGTGGATTTGTTTGAACCTAAACTCCAAGTTCCACCACAAATCCTTCGACATGTCCATAGATACGGTCTGGCTTTGTGTAAAACTTTTTCCAAGTGTGCGTTCCAGGCGAGTTTTTATCAAGGATAATGCCAAGATATTTTACCTCCGTTCCAAATGGAATGACCTCACCATAACGGGAAAATGTCGTTAGATCGTATAATTTTCTTCTCTTGGTGAAGGGGATTAACACAGATTTGCTGGGGTTGACATACAACTGCTCCCTCAGGCACCAACTATGAAAAACGTTCAACGCGCTTTGGAGGATATAACAAGCTACCCATCCCGACGTGGACTTTGCCAGGATAACAAGGTCATCTGCATAATCTTGCAGATCAATTTTTCTTCTGTCGATGGCATCAAACAGACTATCCATCAGAAGCGACCACAGAAGGAGAGATAGAACCCCACCTTGTGGGCAGCCCCTGGTGACCCTGAACCTAGTGGCCTCACCTTGAAGAGTCGTAGTTGCAGTTCTGTTTACTAGCAAGGCATAGATCCAGCCAGTAATGGTCGATTCTATACCCTTCCTAGCCAGAGACAATCCTATAAATTCAGGTAGTCAAATGCTCCTTCAATATCAAGAAATACAGCAACCGCAATCTCCTTGTTGTCAAGGGATTGGGAGATTTTCTCAACGAGGTTGTTTGATGCCAAATCTGTCGATTTGCCGGTTTGATAAGCATACTAGTGGTTATTCAGGGGAGATGCATATCATTCTACCCTCCTGATGTGTCCATCCAGTATCCTCTCAAGTCCTTTCAACAGGAAGGATGTAAGGCTGATTGGTCGTACCGATTTAGGGTGTGGGTCTCTCTGACCCACTTCAGGTATATATACCACCTTGCTGCCAACCAACTGGGTGGTATATAGTTTTACGCCAGACTAGTTCTATACAATTTTGTGAGAATAGGTAATATTATTTTCAGTCCGTTTTGAAGAAGAGCTGGAAATATACCATCCTTTCCGGGAGATTTGAAGGGCTGAAAAAACTTGATAGCTCATTCAACTGCCGGTGCTGTGATAACCTTCTTTGCGACGTCCCAATCGTTCTTTTTTGGGCGTTCAGCGCCCCCGAAGATGGGAGGTCTGTTGTTATCAAGAGTTAGATTTCCAGGAAATTGGTTTTCTATCAGAAGCTCTAACTTTTCTTTACTAGAGGTCGTGAATGTTTCCTCGGGTCGTTTAAGCGACCCAATTTCTGCAGATAATCTTGTGAATTCTTTTGCTGCGAGGTAAATCATTGGTACTCTCACAGAACTTCCTCCAAGACTCTCGTTTTGCCTTTCTGATTTCCTTGTTTGTATATCGTTAGAGTAGTTTTATAACGCTCTGACTGTTTAGCTGGATTGAATAACCGTCAAAATTATTTTCTTTTCTAGGCTTTTGTTCGACCAAGAAGAGTGGTGGTTATCTCTTTCAAGCCTCAGTGGGCAGTTCTCATGATAGGATGAGATCACTTATTTGCGAAATTGAATCGCTACTGTATCCATATCATTACAACTGTGAATCGTAATGAATTCGTCCTCAAAGTACGATTGGAGGGAGTTTTTATACCCACTCCAATCAGAAGATTTTGAGTCGCGAAATTCTACTACTGGTCTAAGACCTGTTTCAATATTGAAAAGAATATATCTATGGTCTGAACAAGAAGGTTCGGTAGAAACAGACCAATGGTGTATCTTGTTGCCCAGAGAAAGTTAGCTAATGGTTGATTCCAATTCCTCCTGCCTATTACTAGTGACAAAAGTTGGTTCCGAGCTCTCATTACATACAGACAGCCCTTCTCCTAGTATATAATCAAAGAGTAACCCACATCGACGATTCATATTCCTGCGGCCCCACGTTGTATGGTGTGGATTGGCGTCGCATCCCATAACAAATTGTAGTTTGTTCCTTTTGCTGTAGTCGATAAGTCGTCTAACAGCTAGAGGAGGTACATTATCTGAATCTCCCGGAAAGTAGGCAGAGCAGGCGATAATATTCGTCTCACCATTCTTTCCCGATAGGGAAATTTGGTTGGCTACCACGTTTTTGGTGCAGATGATGACCAGACATGCTCTGGGTTTCACCCCAGGGCACGCTATTACCTCACCAGGAATATTGCTCAGTGCGGTTACTTGGCCTGTATATCCTGTCTATTGTTCTTGCAGAAAAACAAGGTTAATTTATTCATCCTTGGTACATTACAAATCATTTGAAGCGTTTTTTGCGAATGACGCTATTCTTTGGTACAATTTAAAGTTAATCTTTTTATTCATACTAACACACAATATCATATCAACTGAGCGAAACGGGGTAGGGTAGATACGCAACGAAACGGACGCGTTTTAAAATGGATACTTCCGTTATTTTACAGTTTCTGAACTGAAATAATATAAATTTTCAGTTGTTGGTAGCACTCATGACCAAAGACAAACCCACAATAATGACAGCTTCCGCGGCCATTACGTTGGTACATTTACTTTTGTGCATGATTGTGAAATGCCTGACAGATGTAAAATATACCGTAAAGATAAATTGAGGGCACACGGCGATTTGAAAAATGTTTGAGTATAATTACGTATTTTGAGGCGTAGATTACAAATCTGAAAGAAAAAAGCGGCGCTTTCCCTTAAGTTGCGGCCCTCCAAAGTTCAGAAAAGGGCGACTTTTCAGCCTTCTTTTTCACAAAATAAACTATTTAAAAACACAAGCATTTATTCACTAGGTAACCTTTACACCTTATTCCTTCTTCTTTGACATTTTCACTCCAATAATCAACATTTTTCCAAAAAAATGGTAAAAATGTACGGAGCTGCTTTTGGTTACATATTTCTGTATTTGACGTTTTTAAGGTTAATGGCATGGTTGCTGCTACTGATGCAGTCAATATTTCTAAAGTAATTAAAATGTTTTTCACCTCCATTCTTTAGATCGCAAATTGATTATTGGTGATGAATTACGAATTTGAAATAGTAGGCGGCGGAAAATATCAACCGCTTTTTTCTGAAATGTCACTAGTAACTAACATAGAAATAGAAGTATGTCACCAGGAGAAGCATTCGTTTTTAAATTAGGTTTATTGAAATCTGTGAAATCTGAAATCTGTTTTTCCGTTAACCAGTTGTCGCACCCCTACGAACGACAACCCTCAGAAGTCGAAACTTGCGCGAGCTAAGGATTAACGAGGTCTTACCTTTCAACGTGTGATTCCTAAGACGGGTTGGACGATAGCAAGTGAAATTCGATCGTTCAGACTAGAGCTTGAACCACCGACCAACACGGCAGACAATTCGAGTGAGTGAAAAAAGCATCCACGTCGAACCGCTTGGCTACCGACCTACCTATTTGTAAGATAAATGTTTAAATTAAGTTTATTACAAGAAAAATGTTGATTAATGAAGTGAAAAGTGTCAAAGAAGGAGGAGTAAGGTGTAAATGTGACCTAGTGAATAAATGCTTGTGTTTTAAAATATTTTATTTTGTGAAAAAAAGGCTGGAAAGTCACCCTTTTCTGAATTTTGAAGGGCCGTAACTTTGTAAATATGGGAGAGCGGCGCTTTTTCTTTCATATTAGTAATGTACGCATCAAAGTACGTAAGTACACTCAAATATTTTTTCAAAATCGCCAAGTGCTCTCAAAACGAAAATTTACCATATTATCAAATACACACGGAACGGCTGGTTATTATAATCTTGTCAATACATATTATTCAGAATTTGGTTGATAATGTTTTCGAGTTTAGGTTTGCAATTGATCGGACAAGCACTGACGCAGGCAATGCATCATTGCCTGTCCGATTCATCACTCCTGAATTGTATCTTTGTTTATTAATGAGATGCCGCCAAAGAAGAGAGTTCGTCCAGGGAAAGTTGCAATAGAGTCACTTGTGGAAGAAGTATTTGAAAAAGGCTAGACAATTCGATCAGTTATCAGATATCGTTGAAAAAGACAAAATGTCTTCAACTAAATATATTCATGATCCGAATATTGGAAATAGAAGATTTTTTCCTGGGATCGAAAAGAACAACTAGCCGATTATTAAAAAATATCTTCGAAAATGTGCTATATGAACTCACTACAATCCAGGTAAAGAAGCTTTCTTACCAAATTACAGGTGCAAATAAGACCGCACTAGAAATTTGGATTGAGAGGCAAAAGGCTATGAAGAACTGGTTTCGTGGTTTTATGAAAAGAAATCTAGTACATACACCAAAAAATACTCCTGTGTTCAGGACTACATCTTTTAACCAAAAAAATGTTAGTTAATTTCACGAAAATCTTGCGGATATATTGCATACTATTGAACTTCATATGATATGGAACCTTGACGAAACTGGATGTTCAAATGTTGCCAACCCGAGGGTGTAAACAAGTTGGACAGGTGACATTGGCAGAGAAAGGACAGCTTCGGGTGGTACTGTACCTTCTGTATCTTTGTTTCCTAGAGTCCATTTTGAGAAATTCATGTTACAAGGCGGTCCAGAAGGGTCACTGGGCTTAGCCAACCGTAGTGGTTGGATGACAGAGGAGAGTTTTCTCAAGGCCATGATACAGTTTGTCAAATATATGAAGTCATCTGAGGAAAACTTCTGTTTGATACTATGTGACAATCATGATAACCACATAACAATCGATATTGTGACGTGGCTAGAGATAATCATATAACTATTATAACGTTTTCCCCTCACTGTAGCCATCGCCTCTAGCAACTCGACAGTTTTGTTTATGGGCCTTTTAAGCCTCAATATAGGAAGGTCATGAATACATGAATGTTATCTGATCCTGGAAAAATTAGTAACCATTTTTGAAGTAGCTCAATTCATCAACACAGCCTCAACTGGCGCATTCTCTATGGAATGATTTCAGAAAAAAGGTGTTCATGTTCAATCGAAATGCATTAACCAAGGATGACAAATAACAGGTTCAGAATTGAATCTATGAACCACGGCTTTATCTCATGACTGTATTCAACCATATCGATATGCATTGCCTAGAAAAAAAACTAAAAACCGAATCAGAAAAATGAAGAGCACGATCATCACTGATATGTCTGAGAAGCATGCATTAATTCAAAAACATTTAGCTAAAAAGAGATCAAATTAAAAGATTAAGACGAAAACTTTTATAAACATAAAGAAGCTAATACAGTGATCTTCAGAGTCGTCGGATTCGGAATATTCCCTCCGAGAATCATATGTTTTTACATATAATTTACCTTCTACATGTAAGGCTAAGGGCAAAAGCAAGAAGAATCGCACAGCAAAAAAGGCAATAAAAATGATGATGATGACTATTGCACTATTTGTAAAGGGGCTCATTTGAACAGCTGTAATAAATGGGCACACGAAACTTGTGGCATGAAGGGTAAGGTTTCTAGATGCCGAAAGTACGAGTTAGAACTACCACAAAAGCTTACTAGTTAACTGATACTTCGAATGAAGCGTTGAAACTTTTCGAAGTAGATAGGTTTTCTATACGAAAAGCCGCTAAGGTTTCGACGTTTCGTTTTTTGGACCACTTCAAGGGGCATATAAAAAGGAGTGCAACTCATACATGAGAAGTCACCTCGCTGAATAGGTCACTCCTTACGAAGTAGTATCCTTATTGGGCAAGGCATTCAATAACGTTGCGTCCATTAGTAGAGGAGGGTCGGGATTTAGACCTATATGTATTTATATAATGAATCCAGATGTATTTTGTGATGAAGATTTTCTACCAGCTGAATTGCTCCGATCAGAAACTGCTGCCATTCAAAACTTTGATGAATCAGTTGCAATCAATAGCCCAGCTCCAGGCCAAGAAAGTTCTTCGGTACCTGGCACATCAATGCAAGTTAATTCACTGCTACTACCCACGCCACCAAGAACTTCTAGCACCGTTGATTGTCTAGCCCTTGGTCTATCAGTAGAAAGTTTTCCACTAGAACCGGATCCAGTATATTTACCAGTCACTGGCACATCAAAACAAGTTGCTTTAGCAGTCTCTAGTCTTGATATTGTATCGAAATTAATTAAGTTGCCAGAGAAAAGCAATATCCACAATACTAGACAAAGTCGCCAAAATCAGCATGCCAAAATTTCAACATACACGTCAATGAAAGAAAACTTGATAGAAAAAGAAAACGTGATAAAAAAAGAGAACAAAAAAGTATAATCGTTGCCTAAGACAAGGGAAAAGGCAAAACCAAACCGAAAGAGTATAGAAGAAGATTCTCCAGGAAACAAATGACAAATCTGTTTCAGACGTGGCTATTGATAAATTATGCCAAAACGATAAGCTAAATGATGCTGACGATGCAGGGAATACGTACTGTATCTGCTCGAATTCAGAAAACCGAACCGAAAAGGTAAAGAGGCAGATTCTCCAGAAATCAAATGACACATCTGTTTCAGACGTGACTACTGATGATTTATGCCAAGACGATGAGCTAGATGATGCTGACGACGCAGGGAAAACGTGCTCAATCTGCACGGATTTGGCCGAAATGATGATGTTTGGTACAGGTGTACCTCATGTGGTTTATGGGCTCTCGCAGATTGCACGGGGTAGAAG
The DNA here is from genome assembly GCA_015342065.1 of Leptinotarsa undecemlineata. NCBI lineage: Eukaryota > Metazoa > Arthropoda > Insecta > Coleoptera > Chrysomelidae > Leptinotarsa > Leptinotarsa undecemlineata. The sequence goes on from WOGP01008277.1 coordinate 9,147, forward strand.
TCTGCCAAGGGTTATAGATTTTTGTTTGATCCTCATTGCCCACAAGGTAAACATAATTACCCTCACCTTAGTACAATGGGAATCAAAATCCTTAATTTGTTTAAATTATATATTTCCCAAATATCATTATTTGGGAATGATTTCTGATCTGAAATGACAGCCAATTGAGTAGATTTTGTTAAGAGGCGGTTGCAATAAAAATTCAGTTTAATTTCTTTTATTTATTTCAATTATTTCTTATGTGATCCCCATTACCTCTTTCTACCCTAATCCAATATGTAACGAGAAGACTGATTATTTTAAATGTGTAGGGAGATATAAATTATAGGATATTAGGAAATATTATTGTTATTCCAAATATTATAGTTTTTGATTTGTTGTTCCAAATATTAGGAAAAATGTTCAATTAATGTCAAACTCATGTTTATATAAGAAGTATTTGATTATTTATTGTTGTTTATAATTCAATTTGTAATAGCAAATGATTTGTGAAACATCACATATTTATGAGGCAGAAAGCGTCACATTGGTTCTTTATCCGTTTCAAGACATTCACTGTCCTATTCAATCCTACCAGAGTCATGAAACGGACAAACATTAATGAACTGTTTTTCTGAAATACGAAAAATAACTCACTAGCAACGCTAGTAGTTCAGTAGGGACAAACACTGCCTAATCCTCATATAAACGTATGGTAAAGTACAATTAAAAAATAATGTTTTTAACAGAAGAAAATGTTCCTGGAGCAAAAGTAAAATTTGCAACTGTAAAGGATAACAATGTTTTAACCTTAAAAGGTTGGCTCGCATGCCGTAATTTAAAAGTAACTGAAAAAAAAGTAGATCAATAGACAGGTTAGTATACAGACTCTAGTAAAAGAGTAGCAGTAGATTCAAACTGTAGTAAAAGAAATTTAAAATAATTATGTATTTCCGAGTGAAATATCAATCAAATATAGATGGTAATGAAATAAATTTAATCAAATATAATAAATAAATACAATTTAATAAACGATTGAGGTTAACTATGAAAAATTTACTATTCATTTCATGTTTAGAGCATACATATGAATATTTATTTATTTTTTGCACTGTTAAATCCACTCTCCTCGAAACATGTATCCGTTTCTTACATCTAACCTCATTAATATGAGGTTCTATAAATGGTATAAAAAACACGTTTTCTTCCAGATATCGATTATCCGACGTAGAATTCGCAAAACAAGCAATGCTTTGTTGGCATTATACTAGTACAAAATAATTTGTATATCAAATTTATATTTTCAAATAATAAATTATTATTACGTAAGCAATACTGTTTTGTATGTGAATAGTTTATTTTTGTCCCTACTACTAGTGCTGCCTCTCGTGATACGTTTGCTGCACTATTCTCAGGAAAAAAGGCTCATTAATAATCAGGAGATTATCAACTTCACGTGACCTTGAAATAAAAAAGGAAGAAAGTTCTTAATTAATCCATTCTTGTTATCAGGTGAACCAAGATGAATATTCAGGAGATAAAGTTAAAATACAAAAGTAGAAGAAATTCAACATGTATTTGAGGTAGATATGGGTGTATTTTATTAATTTTTCAAAAAAGCTCTTGTTGATTTATCATGATGAAACCGTCAGTTTCATTTGACTTCTATTGACTTGAGACCAGTGATGCCAATTTATGAGTAATTGCTACCAAGTCGTGTTTTTTCATCAACTTGCAGTAAAAAGTCTAGTAATGGCGTTTTGTAGATATTTTGAGTATTTAACTTTCAGTTTTTGTAATTGTGAATTTTGTGCTGGTATTAGACGTTAGTTTGACATATAACCTATGATAGGTTACCTATCAGTAACATGTGACAATGAACGATTCAATTACCCCTATTCAGTGTTGCCACTATAAAATTTTCGGGTCTAAATTGACGAGTTGATATGGACAAAAATGAAAAATCCTAGGGAGTTTTAAGTTTGTACGTTGTTTAATAGTGATAATTCTGTCATTTCACTGTCACATGTCATATGAAATTTCATTATTGGATTCATTTATTGTATTCAGTAGAACAGGATCAGCCACACATAGAAATGTAAGTTGAATGGCAACACTTGGTTATATGTTACGCGGCTGCCAAACCAGGGATGGCGACACTATCGGGGTTTTCTCTAA
>WOGP01008278.1:0-11302 GCA_015342065.1 Leptinotarsa undecemlineata
CCCATACGAACGACAACTCTCAGAAGTTGAGAAACTTGTGCGAGCTAAGGACTAACGAGGTCTTACCTTTTAACGTGTGATTCCTAACACGGTATATCCTAATATCAAGTCAGTTCTTACTACAAACAACTCAACATTAAAGTATAGATCAAAAATAAGATTTCAAATCGCTCAAAAGTGCGAACTCGTTTCCTCTTTTTCATAAAAAAGGATGTATGCATCTTTACTCACAGGCGATTTTGGTGAAATCATTGTATTTGTGCCATGTGCCAGTGTAGGGATTTCTGCAGTAGGCTGTATAATGTCCACTGAAAGTAGACCCAGTGATCATAACGACGAAATTTGAAACTCAAGCCACAACACATGTGGCCAATTCTATGTATTTACACAGTGATTTTTATTCAGTACTCATCTTGGATCGCTGCCCGGTACTAACGATGCCCAATAGGCTAAACTATCTGTCTACTGGTGGCTCTGAATTGAAATGAAATTATGAATGATCAGAATAGTACTCAGAAATCATTTTCAGATCATTACCAAACCATCAGAATATTATTTTCAAATTAGTGGATGTTTTCAAAAACAATGACACTATAATATGCAAAAAAAATATTTTAATCGTTTTTTAATTATACAGCAGAGTTAAAACTCCAATGGAGAAAAATCTAATGTTGTTTACAAAATGTAACAAATCATATATTGAAGAAACATCAAGAACTCTAAAAAGTCGCATTGTTTCTCATAAAAGTGATTGCAGGAAGAATATGAACAGATGTGCATTATCAGAACATGTTAAGATAATGAGCATAAAATGGATTCCAACAATTCCACTGTCCTTTGTAAAAAATCAAATCAATTGAAAAGATTTTTTCTGGAAATGCTATACATTAATAATAAGATAGATCCTGCATAAAAGAACTGATTTAAATAATCTCACTCAAATTTATACTTACATTCTCAAATGTCAAAAAGAAAAAATTCACTTCTAATCAAAACTTTCCTTCTTAAAATGATTGTCACTGTCAGTCACTTCCATTAAAAAAGAGATATTTTTTGTTTTGTAGAGATATTTGTTTTCTTTGTCAATCTTACGTTAGTAAGTAGATCAGTTTGTGATGTAACAAACATTGTTAATAAATATATTTCAGTGGGTGGTAAGCACCAATGAAAGCTTCATAAAAACAAAGAGTTTTCTTCAAATAGCCCTCAAAACCTGAATGCAACCCCAATATACTGTTTTCCATAAAATATATTCAGTCAAGAATAATTCTGAATATTAAAGGATGGTTTCCATGAAACTGAAGTTACATGGATCGACTACAGGATTGTAATCTACTTGACCCCTAAGTTTTGACACTGGCGAAAAGCAACCTCATATATATGGAGTTGATTTTGGGGTGATCATTGACTGATAATGCCATCATCTGAGATGGCATTATCGCTTGTTCTTCGTGAGACATAACTCGTAAGTAATTGATACTGTTGAAACTAAGTGATGCAACCAGAGTCATGATTTATTACAATTTACAACTCACAGTTCAAGACTGGTGTACGAATTCAACCTGAATAAACTTGAGGCGTGGTAGTTTTCTATTCAAACTATGCTCTTGAACTAAATGTTGGTTAACTTTATAAGTACAATACTGAAAGAATCTCATTAAATTCTACTATTCTTTGACCTAATGATTAGGATTAGGTTTTGATTCAACATATATTGACTATTTATTTATTAGTAGTAGGACATTCCTAATAGTTTATTCAATAGTTGAGAGTTACACGATTAAAGTAGATATTATAATTCGAAACTGCCTCATATATAAACCTTTACTATATCATGTCACCAGAAGTTGAGGAATAGGTTTTTAGCGCTAACTAGATACAATATTTTTGTAGAAATACTTCTCAGGTGAGTTTGATATGTTTTACATCAAATATTATTTCTTTTGCTTCATGAATATTTTAGTAAAATTGTTCAGAAAATTTCAAAAGCTCCAAATTACCTGATATTAGACTGATGTCAACCAAGTGTGGTTTATTACGTTTTTGTATGAATGTTTGGAAAGCACTGTTGAAGTCATATTTGTCAATTTTTTTTTTTGCACCATTATCACCGAATTCCATTAAGAATTCTTTCAATTTCTACTAGCTTCCAGACAATTATTTAACAAATATTACTCTACCACAACTTTACACTATGACAACAAAATATTACTGGAAACAGTTGACAAGTGACAGTGACAACCTAATATGGAATGGACTGGAAGTCCATTCATGATTCAAACAACAAAAAAATAAGATGGAGGGGGTGATGTTTTGGCATTACGTCACTTATAATCTTTACGTCAGTATCGACGTCTCACGATGTTATACGTGTTATGTACTTTCAGTGTATTTTCTTTAATTCTTTGTTAGAACACCGAAAAAAATTATGGCAAATACGACTAATATGATTACCTGTGCTTTATTTCATTATTGTTTCATTAGGTACACATTAACGACCAAGTATGCATTCCATATTACTTATGACGTAGCACAAAGCACGTTCTTTCATGCAGTAACTTCATTTACAAAATCGCGTCATTCGCAGTGGAATGTATGTAAAGTGACGTTACTGCCAGTCCATATTGTCATGTCTATGATTGGAAATGTGATTCAGATTATACTACATGTTACATACAAACTGTAATCTTGATTAGACGAGTCGGCGGAAGATGCAAATCACAAAATGTTCTTAGTGTTAAATAATTTCATAAACTGACAATAAATTTCCTTTCTTTTCCTGTTCTCCTACATATCTATTGGATGAATTTATGAATATGTAATTCTAAAAATGAACTTGTACTTTTTCGAGATTTTGAATTAAGTACAGTTCTGAATTATTCAAAACAAGTTTTCAATATTGTTTGAATATTTCCGAATATATTATTTGGAAAAGGTATAGCCAAAGCATATAGGTTACACTTTCAATATGAAAAATAATTCAGCTATTGACTTTAATCAATTCAAAGGATCGTCCAGTCCGAAAAACAAAAATATTGTATGTCCAGGCCAGGAAGCTGTGATTTAATGGAGGGATTATTTTCGAATGTTTTGCCCACAACTAAAATGGACATATTCAGCAGTGCCTTGTGACCTCCTCGTTAGTAGACTTATACGAACATTAAAGAATAGCATTTTTTTTTACTAACGGAATAGGTAAAGGTTCTTCATTTATTGGGTATTGTGGTCAAAATTGTTGTAATTTTGAAGATGCTAACCTTCTCTTATTATAAAAAACAGTTCAGCTTAACTTTTCTATCTTTATTTTTTTTCTCCAACATTTCATTGTCTCACAACTCATACATAAAAGAATGACAACTGGCATACAACCTGCGATACAACTAAAACTAAAGGTAAGTCCACAAATACACCATGACAGCTGTGAGAGTGTGTGATTTGACAAACATATAATATGCAGGATTGGATTATATCACAAAAATAAGGCTATATAAGATGTCAATAAGAAAATGTCACTTTGGCAATTCTTTACTTTTCTTGGGAGATATCCACAGCCACCTTGCAACAATGGTCCTTTCAATAATGATTCGAGTTATAAATGTGACACATGTGAATCTGCATAAGAAATTAACACGGCAATGATTGAAAAGGAGTGCTGAAAGAATACTTAGAATTTCATTTCAAAATTCCTAAAAAATAACAACAATAAAACAGTAATAAATCAAGGTGGTTTGTTCTCAAAGATTCTTGACGCTTGAAAGATGCTTGACATATTTTACAATGAAATGGTCTCTCATTTCTATGATTTTTCGAGCTACTTTTATCATTAAAGGGTTTTTCACACAACTTACAGTGATTTATGTTATTTTCTTTCAATAAATAATCTCGTGAGTTTTCAAATGCCACAATATGTGAAAGGATTTGGAGCAAATTATACAAGAAAATGGTTTTTTCCTGTATGAATTCTCAGATGGAATTTCTTCTGTATGTACCATGTCATTAATTATTGAATTATTCTCCGTAGTAACCTATTTAGAACAGATACCATGATGTAGATTTTCCCCTTTTTGGGAATTATATTTCAATCTGCCACCATTACTACTTTCAAATGATCTTTCACAATTCCTATGGAGTGAAATATGATTGATTTTCTCAACACAATTTGAACTGCATTTATCTTCTTGCAGCTGAAAATCGTGACCTGGAAAAAAGAGAGAACTTTACAATCAAATAACTCTCCATAGCTCTAAATGAACTCAACTGTGTTGATTAAAACAACATAATTGAAAAAAAAACACACTCCTAGGTATTAAAGAGGTACCAGAGGTGTTTTCAGGTTTTAAATCATATTCGAGCACGTATTCAAGAACGATTCATAGTACGTCATTAATAATAAGATTCGCCGGAACGAAATGATTCAAATTTTTGTCAGATGTCAAATTCAATAGGTTTGTTCTGGTTCTACGAAATTCAGATTCTAGGACGTCAGAATCAAGCGCAGTTGACAGAGAGCGTACTAGTTTATTGAGGATAAGTTCGGATTGATGAATCCTCTGTTTTGGTTTCGACTGCGAAATGATCCTAATCTGTCTTGAACCGTCTCAAATCGTTCTTTAAGTGAATGAATGTCGTTACGATGTTATCGATGACATACGTAGATCAAAATCATTCAGTGACATAAAAAATTGTAATTTATGAATTAATTTTCTGTTTTTTTTTTAATAATATTATCCAGATTGGTACTGAAGAGCCCTACGGCGAATGTCTTATGGCGAAACATCGATATCTATCACTGAGGATGGCAGTGTTCCATGTGAGGGAAATTTTATCATTCATTTAGTATATTGTGTAGAAATCTTGTGAATGATATCTGACATAATTCCATAACGAATGTTTGGAATTCGAACTGAGTAGAGAAAAGTGTTTTTCATATAATTCACTGTTCATATAAAAGTATTTATTTCGAAAGAATTTTTCTTTCATGTAATTCAATGTTTATTTAAAAGTAACTGTTTCAGGAGGGCTTTTCCTTTCAGTTTGTGTCTGAAAGTTACTTCTCTGCATGATGTACACATCTATATATAGAGTCAGTACTTTCAAAATTGATTGCTTCCTTCCTTTCTTTGAAATATTTCCACTTTTTTTTATCAAGATGGAGTAGTAGAAAGCCAAAAAACTTTCTTTCCTAAAAATTATTCACTCCTGAAAATATTATCTTTTCAATATATATATAAAAGTTTACCTTGAAAAGGGTATATTTTTTAGGAGAGGCTAATTTTTGGGAACGTATAAATTATTTTTTCTGTTTTTTTTATAAAAAATCAATAAGCAAGGTTATCTATAGTTATACTCACGGATCTCTTAATTATCGTTCTATAATATAAGTTGAAGTTCTGTGGCTAGGCCAAGTATGTTTGTTTTTTGATAGAATGTTTATGGGATGTGTTACGGAATCACGGGTCTATTAAAATTGGCAACACTGGAAAACACTCCTTCCGGCCATTACTAGAACTGTTAACACTCTTTTCCGTTTTAAGGTGAAACATGACGGGGTTCAGTGAAAAGGTAAATTGTTTAGTATTTATGTTTTTAACGATTTATTTATCATAATTTACAAGTAGTACTTCATTTTCTTTCGTTCAAATATTTTGTGAACAAAATATGTTTTGGTGAATTGCCCAAAAAGTAAAGTGTACATAACCTTCAAGTATATATAGCTCACGTGTACACCAAATAAATATATTTTCAAAGCATTATCATATTTTTCATTTGATGAACTTTCAGGCCATTCTCATCGATGGCAGGGGCCATTTGTTGGGCCGCCTTGCTGCTATCGTTGCAAAAACACTTCTGCAGGGCAACAAAGTGACTGTAGTTAGGTGCGAACAAATGAACATATCAGGAAATTTCTACAGGTGAGGCTTATTTTTTAATGGTCAAGGAGGACAGAATCAAAATATGAGATTAAATCTGCTGTTGAATTATTATATATTGCACACCGAGAATGAAACTCGACTCACCAAGTGCCATTTTTAGTTAGTGATGCTGTGTGATTCACGGAAACTGTTTTTATATTTTAGCCAGTATTTCCTGAAATAATCCCATTTTGATTTGTGGCTTTTTCATTATGGATGTGCCAGATATTGTATCCCTACTTCGTTGACTTAGTGCAAGCCCATACTCTAACGATGCTTTCAATTATTTCACTCGCTTCTCATTTCATCGTCACATGTATTGCACATAGTAATTGAATAATTTGTATTCAAATGATTCCTTTAAAGTTTTCAAGATATCTCGAGTCATTGTGATAATCCAATGACTGATTATGTTCAATTCGAATTTTGTCATCACTGATGTATATTAGTATATTTTGCAATTTTCATCAACACTTCAGAATTTCTAGAATCCGAAATAATCGAATTGAATAGTGGCATAATTTTGAGTTCTAAAATGGGCCAAACGACGATCATTTGTGCAATAGCTAACTTCTAATTGCTACTTGAAAAAATTCATCTTTAGAAATGCCATCTTAAACTTGCTCAATTGGTTAATTTGTTCTACTTTTTCATTTGACAAATTGAAGTGGTGTTGAAGCTGTCAAAGTTCTGTAAAATATAAAAAGTGATTGTGATATAAATTTATCATCAATGATGTGTTTTTTTTTGTTCTTATAATTGCAAGGTCATAGTTTCCATCAACAAGTGCAGTTTTTCTTTGTAAATATGGTGTTTGTGAATTCAGTTTCATTCATTTTCTTGTTGATTTTGAAATTCCCATCATTTGGGAACACAGTTCCACTAGAATATCTGTGGTATGTCAAGGGTTTTGTCTTATACGATAAACACAATAATCTTATCTTTAGTAGAAAAATCTCATTTGCTCATTTGGGTAAGACAATTCAATATTGAGAATTTATAAGTAAATTTGAATAAAAGTTGAATTTAAAAGGTATATAACACGTTTATTTCATCAAAAAGTTTTTTAACAATATCATATGAGAATTGAAAAATAAAATGTTTTGATTTTCTACTTATTAATTTTGATACAAAAAAATGTGGGAATCTTCCAGAGAAATGAAGGAAGCAATCATTTGCAAAAAAGCCCAAAACCATTCTTTCCCAAGTCTCACCTGAAAATATACCCCTTTCAATTTACTTTTCATTCAGTGTATTGTGTAGGAATCCTGTGAATGATATCTAATTCAATTCCATAACGAATGTTTGAAATACAAACCGAGTAGAGAAAATTGTTTTTTGTATAATTCAGTGTTCATATATAAAAGTATTTGTTTCGAGAAAATTTTTCTTTTGTATAATTCACTGGTTATATGAAAGTAGCTGTTTCAGGAGGGCTTATTCTTCCAGTTTGTGTCTGAAAGTTACTTTTCTGCGTGATGTACCCATTTATGTATAGAGTTACTTTTTTCAAATTTGATTGATTCCTTCTTTTCTCTGGAAGACTCCCAGATTTTTTTATATCAAGATTGAGTAGTAGAAAGCCGAAAATTTTACCAAAAACCTATGAGAATATTTGAACTTTCGGAAGTACGAACCAGGACAACTCTAAATTACAAACTATGGCATTTACAACTCTTTCTCTGGAATGCTGAGAATTGGCAATGAATATTCCAAATAAGATTTAGATAAGATTACTATTAATGAGCATTGATTCAAAACAACTGAAAATGTTTGAATGTTTTCTATGTATTAGATTCCATTTGACATCATTATTATTTGTTTTATATAATCTAAATAGATTGAAATTGTATAATTTTAATTGTTTTGTAAATGGGGTTAGGTTAGGTATGGTATGTAATAATTAACTGAATCAATCAAGTTGTTTTATACAAATATCTATGTTTCAATTGTGTAATCTCTTTTTTTTTCACAGAAATAAACTCAAATTCCTATCATTTCTTCGCAAGCGTTGTAATGTCAATCCAGCCCGTGGTCCATTCCACTTCAGAGCACCATCCAGAGTTTTCTGGAAAACTGTGAGAGGTATGTTGATTGGAATTGTTGATATTGATGAAATTAATTTCTTTTCAATCTGCAATAGTATTGAACTTTTTGTTGAGTTCTCCATAGAAATGGGGAATGTTCCTCCAGAAAAAAATCAAGTAGTTTTCATAAAAGAGCTCTAAAACAACGCATTTTAAACTTATTATTTCAACCTTTTTCTTTAAAAAAATATTTAAATACTTAAAAAAAGTGGAATGAAATAATTCATTAAACATTTGAATGGATTTGTTTCTATTTCACCATTTGACAACAGTTGTTATAGCTAATAAGGGACAATCAATCTGTTACCTGTATGAGACAAACAAAGATGACATATATTTCAGAGGCGTGCTGCTATGTTTACTTATGTTCTGAGCCATTCTGTGACATGAAATTTTGTGCACCTAACCTATCTTCCTCTATATAAATAAATAACAAAACAACTGTTGTTTATGTAGCTTGTGGAGGTGTTATTGAATTATAATTTATATTTTGCCTTGATTGTTGATTTATAAAGATTATTTTCGTTTTTTTAAAGTAGAATATCTAGGTACATATAAATTATTTCACCTTGATATAGGCGCTGTTGCCAATATGTGAATTAGAAACAAATCCCTTTAAAAATTAAAACTCAACATTTGAAACATCAATTCAAATACTTTTCGAAGTGAATTTGAAAAACTCATTAATTAAACTCAACTTTATTTTGCTCAAACTTGCATTTGCCAAATTGAGGAACATTCCTCATTTTCAAAGTATCCGATACTTGTATGTGAACTGGAAAAAAAACTTTCCAAACAAATACTTTCACATTAAATTACACGATAGAGAAACAAAAGGCCAAGAAGGTTTTTTTCCCATTAAACTGTTCTCCCCCTTAAAGTTATCTCCTTTTCAACGTATGCTTTTGTTCTGTAGGAATGTTACCCCACAAAACCGAGAGAGGAAAACAGGCTCTTCGTAAATTGAAAGCCTATGAAGGAATTCCACCACCCTATGATCGTAGGAAACGTGTTGTAGTTCCTGGTGCTCTTAGAATTATTTGTCTTAAACCAGGACGTAAGGTAAGTTTTACTTTTTTCCATGTAACTATTTCTACAAAAAAGATTTCCGGTTCAAGTAGCGCCCGATTTAATTAAGCTGTGCAGGTATGTGACGTTGTTAAATGTGCTCTTCATAGATAGTATTGAAAATTACAATTGAAATACATAAAACATTATTGGTGAAGTTTTCAATAATAATTTTTAAACTTTTCTTATAATTTTAATAAAGGTGGCATTGGTGTTTTCTCATTGGTAGGCACACTTTAACAGCAGATGTCTAATAATTACACTCCCACCAGAATTATTCTATACTGTTCCCATGGTTCCACATGGATAACACAATTTCTTCTTTTCCATTCGTTATCCTCGGCAACCAGGACTATCCCGACATAACAAATTTGTTTTGTAAATTTCAATTTGCAATTTCATCAATACCTTTTTTTAGCTTTTCCCAGACATTTTATCGAAAGATTGGAATAATGTTACAAGACTACACTTCCGTTCTGCTATTCACCCAAAGATATTTTCTAATTTTCTTAACTAGCCAGCAATGACTTTCCTTCAACTATGTGTTTATATACATAATCAAGAAATGATTTTTGTAGTTTGTATATTATTCACCAAACGTCCACCAATTCCATAACAAATATTCAGTTCTTCCTATTAGGAAGTTATTAACTTGATAATATTTCTGGGTTTCATTTTATGTTTAATGCATTGTTTTTTCCAGTTCTGTCACGTAGGAAGATTGTCCCATGAAGTTGGATGGAAGTACCAATCTGTTGTACGCACTTTGGAAACTAAACGTAAAGTTAAGGCAGTGTTGTCCATTCGTAAACGTGACAAGCTGAAGAAAATCACTAAAGCTGCTTCTGAAAAAGTCGCCAAACAGACAAAACCTTTCACAGATGTTATTAATTCTTACGGTTATAACTAAGATTGAAAGTAAATTCATTTGACTTAGTTGTAGTTTCATTTAATTTGTAAGGAATCCAGTATATATGCCCAATCCAATTATGGGCATATGTATGTTGCTGTGTTTATTTCTTTCAATTTAATGAAAGTGATGAATCTTCTTAAGTGCAATATTGTGAAAAAAATCGGGGTTCATACTTAGGAAAGCAATTATTGAAATATTTTCGGCTTTTACCTTCAAACTAGTTTTCCACCTTTTTGGTCCCAGAAATTAATTGTTTTCGATGCAGTGTTGCCAATTAGTAGAACTATACTATAAAGTCGCTACACTTGAATCAAAATTCCGCCACACTGCTTCATATTCTGCAACGCTTGTATATCTGACGCAATCAGTTGGCTCACGCGCCCTATCCAAAGTTGAATACCATAGAACTTACAGTTCGTGTACCGTTCAGATACCACCAAACTGCACTATCACTGATATAAGTAATCAGGATCATGATAATCTTCAACCGCGCAACTCAGTAGATGGTACCTAAATTTTCAAAGTTTACAGCAGTTAATTTTTGAAAGCTGTCGTCTCGACCAAATATTTCTTAGCTTGAAGAAATGATTTGAAAAGTGAAAATAAATATTAATTTTTTCACGCAATGAGCTCCTGAACGATCATTCGTGAGTCTAATCCATCCTTTCAAGTTGGAATCGGACAACTAATGTCGAGAAAAAATTCGTTTTCGAGACTCCGTATTTTTTGAAAATACCCCACTTCCGTCATTAACAACTGCGATAGCTCTTTCGCTCGAGTCATAATCTATTTCTATTGTAATATGTTTCATATAATACTCGAGACTTTTACTTTCAAGGTATTGGAGGTTATACGGTTTATAATTTTAATTCTTCTTCTTAATCATCATGTAATGGCCTCACTACTAAGACTATAACGTCTTAACTATCAGCTTCGAGTGCTGTCTGCGGATAGCCTTAGTTGCTGAGGTCATTTATTCGAAAAGAAGAATTAAAGTGCTGTCCACTGCCTCTTCTTCTTCCATATTTCAATATTGATTATAGAAAATCCTGCTACTTTATGTTCAATATCCGCTACGCCGCTACTGTGGAGTAAATTCCGCTACAATAGCGAAATTCCGCTACGCTTATATATTTATATAAGAAAAAAAATTAATGACTAATCCTTTTCTTTTTGATTACAATCATATATACTCGATATATATATATATATATATATATATTTATATATAATGCCTCATCATAAAAAAATATAAACAGAAAATGTTTTCAAAAAATTTTTTTTTAATATTTATGGTCGTGCACTCACTCCTATCAATTAGG
>WOGP01008279.1:0-11302 GCA_015342065.1 Leptinotarsa undecemlineata
CATCAATATCTCCCAAATATGGCAATCCTGATTTATAGGAAAAGAATGGTAGATAACAGCTCTTATTTAAGTTGAGAATAAGTTTATTGTACTGAAGACATTTAGCTATGTTAGAAAATATTTTCTTGAATCATTCCAAGTATGTGCTTTGTAAGTAACAACAGTATCTGCAAAACTAATGATTTCCCCCAAACTATCTATGTTGAAAAGACTATTTATATATAGAATGAAGAGTACTGGTCCCAGAACAGACCCTTGCGGAACACCATAATTATTTTCTAGGACTCATTAATTAGCACCTGTTGCGTTCATTCTGACAGATACTCTTTTGATATATCATTAGCGTTTCCTCTAATCTCATAATATTTCAATTAATTTAGTAACTTTTGGTGACTAACTGTTCGAAGGCTTTCGAGAGGTCAAGAAAGATACTTATTGTTGGCACTGATTTATCTAACACTAACACTGATCTGACATCTCCTGATAATGCTAACTTGGTAACGCTGGTCGAGAAACAGAATTTTTATCCTGGTGAGGGGAAAGTTCAATGGGTTAAGCTTGTATATGAGACCTGTTTGAAAAATAAGGTGAATTTTCATTTTCCTCAATTTTTTTTTGTGTATTCATCAAATTCTATTTTCCCCCTTCGAAGTAACCCTCTCAGATGTAATATACCTGTTTCCAATCCTCGATTGGTTGCAAACCGCCATCCATTCAAGGGTACTAGTTGGGAACTAGAAAAAGTCGTAGGGGACAAAAACACAAGCACTTCAGGAAAATCCTCAAAGCGATCTTATAGCGGTACCTGTGCGAAAGTAGTGATTCACATTGTATTTGAATCGCTGGAGAAAAATCGATTTGGAAAAATGTTCTCGGAAAGTTTATTCCAAATAAACGCCGTTCTCCAAATGAAAATGTGCTCAAACAGTGAAGTTCGTAGTGTACTGAGCTGAACTTCAAAACGATGAGCAGCCACAGTCCGTCGCGTATTTCTGATATGCACCGCTCTTGATGGATTCAAATGTGCCAAGTCACTTGAACACTTCCTGTGAAATTATCTATAGAAGAGAGACAACTCTCCAACCGTTCTTTGATGTTCCAGTTTATCAAGGTTGCAATTGATGTTCGCCTTTCCAATAACGCGGATGGCTCTTTTCTGGATGGAATCCAGCAGCTTCAGGGTATGCTTAGGGGCGAAGCTCCATACATGATAACAATACTCCAAAGAAGGTCTGATCTGAACTTTATGAAGCATCAAAAGTTGCCGAGGTGTGCTGAAGTGTACAGTTTTCTGGTTCGGAACAGTGGAAGACTGTTTTGACAGGCAGCTTTTGCAATTCCACCGTCATGATTTTGCCAAGACATATTGATGTCCATTTCAACCCTCAACAAAATTATCTAAACAGAAAGTGGAATAGTTTGATCGGCATTATTATATCCGGTTCGGAGATATTTATCTTTTTGGAGAAAACCGATGCTTGGTTTTTGTGGCATTGAATTGAACCTGGTTACTGTCACCACAATTCGAAATCACTTCTAGACTCTCATTGAAATTTGCAACCTCCTGCTGAGGGTGATAATGTGCATTGGCCGTCGATGTCCTAGAATCCAAATGGAATGACGAAACAAATGTGCTATCGTCAGCAAAGCAATATATTGGATTTTTGGCTTTTCCAATAGGTCGTTGATATACAACAAAAAAAGGTTTGGAGAAAATATAGATCTCTGGGGAACACCAGCGTTGATTGTGTTTCCACTTGCAGGGAACGGTCATTCAGGAAGCTGAAGAGCCATACACAAAAATGATCCGATAAGCTATAACATCGAAGTTTCGCCAGCAAACTCTCATGCCACTCTCCGTGTTTCTCAATTGTGATATTCCAAATATAGGTGACATACGATAGAAGGTCGTCTGTTGATCTTTGTTTCAGAAATCCATATTGACGATCGCGCAAGATCTTGAAGCCTTCCAAATATTTAATGATATGGTGGTTTATGGTTTTCTCCATAATTTTAGATATCACTGATAGCAAACCGACTGGTCTATAGTTATTTGAATATTTTTCTTACCCTTTTTGGTAATAGGCTGAACTCAGCAATCTTCCAACAAGAAAGAAAAACCCCTTTCTTATAAGACAGGTTAAAATCACTGTTAAATATGGTGGCTGAGCCATGCTCATGCATGGCTCAGATTCAGCAAAATTCAGCAATTTTCATACGAACTTCGCTAGCACATGCTTTATGCCTGAAATTTTCGAAAAAATTAAATCGCTAATTGAATGTACGTAGTCCGGGAAATTTTATTATTCACCTTATTTTTTAACAGTCTTCGTATAGGTATAAATTCTTCATACATACGTTCTAATTTTAAATATTTTTCACTAATTTATAGGGTGTTGAAACATCTGGGATGCCCTCATGGTTGCGCAGATGGCCAAAGAGGACCAGCTGCCGAATTTCTGAGGACCCAATGCCAGAATATTCTTGTGAAATTGAACAGAGCAAGCGCAAAACAGTTCAAGAATTTTTTAAAAGACTACGTAAAGTACCAACCTTTGACGGATGTTATGGACTTGTTTCACGCCTACGTTGGATATTGCATAGATCCCAGTTCTTTGCTTTCTCCTTTGAGTAAGATTTAGGATCATTAAACATACTACACTCATTGAGAAATGTTGGCTTAGGTATAGCACATTATACCCTCACAGATCTATACAAAAAACACAGTTACCATTGGAAATTTGAAAAATAGATTGAATGTAACTGGGGCGAAACAAAATTGTATAAATTTAAGTTACAGCGAAATAGTCTGGGTCACAAGATCTTTTTTTTTGCACTTCTGTCCGAAGGCACCAAAAATTATGATTCAGGGCTCATTCGCTTCGAAATGTCCTCTAGTAACTTTATGGAAAATTTTAAGAGGAGCTCTAAAGAATTTCAAAAGTTATAAACAATTTAGTAAAAAAAGGAAGGTTTGATTTTTTGCAAATACCTCTGAAAATATTAAAGATATCCGAAATTTGAAAAAAGATCCTGGAAGAGGAGAAAATTTTCTAAAAAAAAATCATGCTCCCGGAACTCTATCATCAATGTTTGAAATTTTAATATGGAGGCGAATATAGCGCTGAAAGCGAGCGATGCGCGTCCCGCACGAGCTGACTGATACGGACCTTTGAACAATAAAATTTATTTTAACCCATTAAATATAATAATTGAGAGAAAAAAATCCACCTACTTTCTAGACACTTAAATGAACGAAAATCCATGGTAAAACAATTTTTCCCGTGATTATTTCATTAGATATTCTTTAGTTAATTAACTAAATTTACATAAAAACCCTGATAATTTTCAAATTAAAACCTCAAATTTTGTTAACTTTTTGGAGCTTTTCTTGAAAGCATTCAAAAAAGATTACCGTTGGAAAAATTAAAAAAATTTGATTTTCCACTTTGTTATTAATAATCAAAAACGTTATAAAGTGAAAACTTCAATTGAAGGAATGAACTTTTTTTCAAATTTCATCAAATTTATTTGTATTCTTTTGAAGGGATTTCTATCAGTGATGAATATTTTGATTTAAAAACAAAATTGTTTTTTAAATTTTTTTTTATTGCTTAAAAACGCTTTTGTAAATCAACAATGTTTGTTTACTACTAAATATAATGAAGTAGGAACGTTTTTCATATCATAATTTCTATTTCTCTTTGATGTTATGAAATAAAACTTTTTCTCAATTTATATTTTCTTTATTTTATCAATAAACAATTTGTTTGGAACATTAATTTATACGATATATTTATTATAATTACTATCAGAAAAAAAGACAACCATGTGTCACTTTTTGTGTAAATAAATAGAAAAAAAAAATTACACAAAAAGTGACACGTGGTTATTTCAGTTTTTTATGGTAGTTTTTAAAATATATATCGTAGAAATTAATTTGTTTGAAACAAACTGTTCACGAAATAAATACAGAAAATATAGATAAAAAAAGTTTTTTTCAAAAAGAAATAAAAATCATGAATTAAGAAAAAACCCTTTCTTGATATTCATATTAAGTAGCATAAAAAAAATGGTAATCAACAAATGGGTTTTTAATAATATTTTTTTTAAAAAAGAGTGTGTTTTTGAAATTCTCCACTGATAAACATCATCGCAAGAAAATTTCAAATATCTTATAAACAATACATTTGTTTATAACAATTTTTTAAACAAAGAGAGTGAAAGAATACGAATAAATTTGGATATAAAAAAATTCATTGCTTTAATTGAATTTTTCACTTTTCAACGTCTTTGATCATTAATAACAAATTGGAAAATCGTCATTTTTAATTTTTCGAAGATTTTCAAGGTAAACTCCAAAAAGTGAACAAAATTTTATGTTTTCAGTTTGAAAATTATCAGGGTTTAAAACTTGTGAAAGTTAGTTAATTAACTAAAGTATATCTAATAAAATAATCACGGGAAAATTGTTTTTCTATGGTTTTCATTTATTCAAATGTCTAGAAGGTATGTGAATGTTTTTCGTAATAATGATATTTAAAGGGTTTGAATAATTTTTATTGTTCAAAGGTCTGCTTTTACCGCAATTTTCGCTACCAAATTAAAATAATAAATATTGGTGATAAAGTTCCAGGAACTTTTTTTTAAATAAGTTTCCTTCTCTTCAAGAATCTTTTTTGAAATATCGGATATCTTTAATATTTTCCGAAATATTTGCAAAAAACCAAACCCCCCTTATTTTACTAAATTTTTAATAACTTTTGCCATTTTTTCGAGCCCCTCTTGAAATTTTTCAAAAAGTTCCTGGGGTTCAATCCGAATCGAATGAGTGCTGGATCATAATTTTCGGTGCTCTTGGACACAAGTTCCAAAAAAAGGATCTTGTGCCCCAGACTAAAATATCGGAGAAAATTGACTCTAGTCCTAGTCAAAATATAAGAAACAATGTTTTTTGTTGATACTTTTCTTGGTTTGAATATGTATTTTCAGTTTGCCGCCAATATAATATTATGAAATATATCTTTTTGATGAATTCATTCATAGTATTCTTGAAATATTATATATATAATTTGAAAAAAATGTTTAATTTTTTGGTTAATGTGCTATAACTGTTGATTATCTTGCGCATTCAACACTAGTATATACTCAATATATTCATTACATTTTTTTTCACAACAGATTTTGACACAATATTCAGAACATTATTTCAGTTCACAGAAACAAACTTATACCTAACACAATGACGATTCTGTTTCACATCTACATGGTCTTCAGTCATTGATTTCCAGTCAGCAATTCATAAATTTGAATATTCAGTTTGAATATTAGGTTGATTCAAAAGTATTTTTCGTTTTTATGAGTCTACTTCAAACTGTAATATCTCAGTGAAAATATATTCAGTTCAATCGAAATAAACGCCATATGACTCAATGAACTTTTGCCAACGTGACACAAGTTGAATAATTCCGTCAGCATAGAAATTTTCTGCTCAGGATTCGATAAAGGCCGTTTTTACCTTGTCCTGATTGGCGAAGGTTTTACCTTTGAGAAAGTTAGCAAAGTTGTCAAAAATGTGGTAGGTAGGTAGGTCTGAAGTGAGTGGGTCTATTCGACCCTCCACCGCACCCCATAAGGGTTTATTGGTGCTCACACCTATTCACACTCGGCCAAATAAACCCAGCTTCTTAACGAAGCCGATTAGTTTGTATGGTGAGTGGCCCTTCAGGTCAGATGGTGAGAGTACGGATCTGCCGAACTCAAAGAACCTGATTCGGTCCCCAAAAATGTGGTATTCGATTGGCGAGAGGTCTGGGGAGTGTGGTGGGTGAGACAGAACTTCGACGCTAAATTCGTCAAATTTTCAGACGAGGATTTGTGAAACGTGCGGACGGGTGTTGTCTTTGAGCAGGATTGGACGGACCTCTTCTTTTGATCAGTGCCGGCTGCTGCAGCTAACGCAATTTTGGTACACCAGCCGCTGACCATCATACTGTAACCATGAACTTTTTTGTGGATTCATCATGGTTCGCCTTTGAGAAGCGCCTGGGTAGCTCATTGATGTCTAACCTCTATCTTGTATGACTTATTTCTTCAGTAGAATAAACCATGTTTGAACACAATGAACAAGGATGACTGAATAATAATTCGTGAAGAATTGACAACTATATTAAAAAAACTACCAGTGCAGAAAAACCTAACAGTGTCGTCCATTTGAAAACGTTTACTACTAATTAAATAAAGTTTACAAATCTAGAAGACCTGCGACAGAGAATTGTTCGGGAATGCCGATTTCTGACTCCGAACGTATTCAATAATATAAGGAATGCTTTCAAAAGTAGACTGTATATTATATGGAACTAGATAGAGGTGTTTTTGAACACTTTATCCGTAGATTGTGCTGCCATTGATATTACTTTTGTTGATTTCGTCAATAAAATGAGCAACAACGAATTTTCTGTTTTTTCTTAAATAAAACGTTCAACCTTTAATTTCTAAATTACTAAGGAACCAATTTCGAAAAAAATTACAAAAATAATAAAGGGACAAAAGAACTTTCAAAAGATGTATCATGCGATTCCCCATGCCATTGAAAAAAATAGGGTGGGTAGTTTGCTGACCGCACGGAGGTGAAATTACGGGAATAATTTCCATATCAGAATTAGTCCACCTAGTGAGTCAGAAACGTCCGTTTCTTACACGGGGGCACAAGTTTTCTTTAGAACGCCCTGTACACATTGACCCAGTAGAATAAATATTTATTGAGATATGAAGCTACAAAAACACATGACATTCAAACGGACGAAACTTTTGAAACAATGTTGTGTAACTCTTAAATATTCAAATTAATGATTTTGGGAAAACAATGTGTGAAGGCTGTAAAATAATTCCTGAATGTTTTCCATAATTCTATGCATATTATTCTATGCATATTACTAACTTTAATATCTTGCAAGTGTATGTTGCTATGCTGTGCTCCTTAGGAAACTGGTCTTGCGTTTCTCCCTCATCATTACCAAAATTTCATCGTGTTAGAGTAGTACGTAGCGAAAATTCAAAATTTTCTTGATGGGTGGCCAAACTCAATACGTATATAAAATTGTCCTTGACACAAAAACGTTGAATACACAATTTGTACGTAATAACTACTTTAGATACTTCTTTTCCGAATTATATCAGAATTGAGATGTAGAGGACCATGATATGGCAAAATAAATCGCACTCAATTTTAAAAATCTACGTGTTGTAGTTAACCAAGATTTTTGAAGCTCTCCAACAATCTAAAAGCTAGTTTTTGAGTAGAATATGCGAAGTTGTAAGAGTAGTTCTTATAGTTTGTTACTGTTGACCATTACAAATAAATAAATAAATAATCTGATGATAAAAACTCTATGATCTGCAACGTGTGCGTCTGATACTGTGAATTTTTAACCTGAATGTGATATCATCGAAGGTCATAATGACTCTTGTTTATTATACAGGGTGTTTCTTAATTATATGCGAATATTTAAGGGTGTTAATCTACATTGAAAAATAATAATAGGTTGCCATGTATACTATTACCAAAAATGTTACGTTCGAGAATAAGAGGTGTTGTAGTTAAAAAAAAAAAAAATAAGAAGAAATGGAAACTATTCAACATTTCCGAAGTTGGAAGGTTGCTCGCGTTCAGCCTATTCCCAAAAAGGGCAAGACAAACTTTTTAAATAACTATAAACCAGTCGCTTCGCTATCAGTGATATCATAACTTATGGAGAAAGCCGTAAACTACCATACCCCTAAATATTTGAAAGGCTTTCACATTTTTAACGATCATAAATATGGCTTTCGGAAATGAAGATCAACAGGTGACCTCAGGGCTGTCGCTATGGAAGGTATGGGGTGGAAGCCTCCCCCTTGCTTTTTCGACTTGAAAAAAGTTGGGAAATTTTGAGCCATGAAGATAGACAAATTAATTGTAAAAAAATAAATAAAAATTAAAAAATAAAAATGAGAGAAAAGAAAGGGAGAGGCGATAAGAAAAGGGAAAGAACCAGGAGGAGGTTGAGATTTCCCAACATGCATAAGTTGGAGATCCTATATTTTGAAATTCTGAGTTTCTTTGAAAACTTCAAATAAGTTAAATTTTTCCCAAGTAAGAGAACAGTCCTGAATAGTCCACACATTTTGAAGTGACAATTTTACAAAATTCCCAACTTCTCGCTATTTTTTCGACTTGGAAAAGTTGGGAACCTTGATCCTTGGTTCAAAGTAGAAAAGTTCCCATTATCATTTTTATAATAATCAAAAAATATTCCCTGCAGGTGGCAGTCGATGGATATCTCTCGAATACTTTCACCATCAACGATGGTGTTTTCCAGGGAGTTATATTGCCTCTAACCCTATTTTTAATGTATATCCACGACTTGTTGGAAAAAACCAAGAACCCAATTTATTGCTTTGCTGATGACAGCACACTTGTCTCGTCATTCCATTTCGAATCCAGGACATCGGCTGCGGATGCACACCTTCACCAGCAGCAAAAGGTTGCATATCCTAATGAGGATCCAGAGGCGATTTCGAATTGAGGTGAAAGTAACCAGGTTCATGTCAATGCCACGAAAACCCAGGCATCGTTTTTCTCCAAAAAAATAAATGTCTTCGAACAGGGTATACTAATATCAGGATAGAAATTTCCGCTTTCTGCTTCTATATGTTTGTTGGGGGTTAAATTGGACACCAATATGTCTGGACACAATCATGTCGTTGTAATTATGAAAGCTGCTTCTCAAAAACTTGTTCCGAATCAGGAAACTATACAAATCCCAGCAGTTTGATGCTTTATAAAGCTCAGATCGGAACTTCTTTGGAATATTGATCACATGTATGGAGCTCTGCCCCTAAGCATACCTTGAAGCTGCTGGATTCCATTCAATAAAGAACCATCCGCCTGATTGGAGACACTGACATCACTTGCAACTTTGATACTCTGGAATATCGAAGAAATGTTGGATATTTGTCTCTCTTTTATAGATACTTTCAAGGGAGGAGATAAAGGGACTTGACACATTCGATTCCACCAAGACCGGTACGTATCAGAAATACGCGACGGAGTGACGGACTTGGTACACTTCGAACTTCACTGTTTACGAAGTCTTTCATTTGGAGAACTGCGTTTATGTGGAATGAAATTCCTGATAATGTTTTTTCAAATGAATTTAATCTCCAGCGATTCAAATCCAACGTGTATCGATACTGTGGCACAGGCACCGCTCTTAGAGAGCTTTGAGGATTTTACTGTGGTTCTTGGTGGTGTTTTGTAAAAAGGTGGGATATTTTAGTGTTATTTGGTAAGCAGTTACAGTTGATGAAAGATTATATTTTTCAATAAAGAAATAAATTTCAACTTTAACAGTGGTGCGGGTACGGGAATTGACTTCGATATTTTTGTAACTTGTCTTGATGAAGTAACTTGTCTTCAATTCTGCAAGACCTCCAAATAAACATTGTAAGCCATATATTGATAAATTCAGAATAAAGTGTTATTACATATGAAAGCCTAGCGTGCCAGTTGAAAAAATAATGCAGTTGGGTTCCCGACAATGGTAGCGACTAGTAGCTTCATATCTATATTTTGTAATAGACCTTTTCATCTATCAGAGATATCGCCTGAGAAAGAAACCTTGTATATTTTAAACACAACATAATTTTTTTAAGCGCAATTAAATTGTTGAAATTGAAGTATAACCTCAGACAGAACAATGCACTTAATGTAAGAACAATTCTATGACGTTGAATTTGAGCCACTCCTTCGAGAAAAGTGGGTAATTAGTTTTTGAGAAATTTTTGCCAATTTTATCAGACCAGAAGAGGGGCTCTAGCAAGTCACCAGACACAGTATCGCAAAGTGGTCATACATCCAACTTTGGCGCAGGCCTGGGGGGAGGTGGGATACGAGGTGTAGAGGGACAAATAGTCTCCCACGTCTTCAAGCCATTGGTGACGAGATTCGTGGAGTCTAGCAAAGAAATCAAAACTCCTGAAAGTTTGGTAATGGCACGAGATTCATTGAATTCATCAAAATCAATACACTTTCGTTTTAGCCCTTGTATTGTGAAATAAGACAACTCATGACTTACGTTAAGGAAGGACATGGCAGCGTATTCAGGCGGGTGGCTCTTAGTGCTCTTTTGGATACTGCTGACAGACCAAATAAAAAAGGATCCAATACTCAAACAACAAGAGTTATAAGGTAAAATTCAATATTTTTCACTTTTCTTTTTTTTTCTTTTTCTTTTTTTGCCATTGAAAATATGTAAAATTACAATAACAATTATTCAATCTAATTCAGCATATAGATTGGTTTGTTGTTCATAAAAGGTATAACCTTGTGCATGAGCAAGTTAACTAATCTGTCAATGAATGTTGTAGAATTGGAGATATAAAGTGTAGAAATGTAAACATAAAAATTTGTAAAGATATAAAATTCAAAATGTATAAATGTAAAATAGAAATATCAAGAGACGCCTCAATATAAATTTTAAAATGTATAAATGTAGACTGTTAATATCTGAAGATATACAATTTTAAATGTTAAAGTGTAAAATATGTGTATGAAGGTAAACATGTGAAATTGAAGAAATATGACTGTGAAATTATATCTTGACCTATACATAATATATGATATAAAAATAATGACTAAATATCTGTGAAGTATGCATTCAATTCTGCTTGGATCCACGTACACTCCCTTTATGACTAATTGAACGAATTTAAAAATATAATAGTTCATATAATTATATCCAATGTAATTCGACCTCTCGATACTTAACTTACAGTTTTAGTTAACTATTCAGTATATCCTTCTTTCAATAATTTGGTTCACTTTTTCTGCATGTTCTGTTTGAAGCCACTATTGGATTTTTTTTGGATATTTGTTGATTGCGGGTATGTCTTAACTCAGGGTATTTCAGTATAGACAATTGGACTCGGATAAGACAGAACCTTTTGGTGTTTGATTGTTCCCACTTTGGGTATTTTTGTTGTTTTTTGTTTGTATATTTTGTCATGATTGTGTTCGATGGTAGCCATGAATTGTTTATTGTTGTGATGGTGGATAGATATATTTATGAAATGTAAGTGTCTACAAGTAAAGGTTTGTGACTATTCAAATAGTTTCTGTGATTCATATGTGTATGTTTTGAATTTCACTAGTTCGGACTTCCATTGTCTAATATATAAAATGATTTGAAATTCCTGAGACACCTAAAAGATGAGAATTAAAAATCAATAGTTGAAAATAAAAATTATATTAAGCAAAAAA
>WOGP01008280.1:0-11302 GCA_015342065.1 Leptinotarsa undecemlineata
GAGACCGTCCTTCGTATTACAGAGCCCGAAATCACGGTCTAATAGAGTCTTGATGATTCCTCTTTTACTTCATTTATGGTGGTTGGATTCGTGATTCAGATAATGTCCTGTGTGAGTGGGTTTTCGGTATATAGATGTTTCCCACTTAGTGTCGTTCCTCTTCACCAAACCGTCTAACAATGGTAATTCGTTGTGGATTTCCTTCTCCATTGTGAAAATGATGGAAGGTCTCACGCTGTTGATGTGTTTCAGGAAGGTGTTTAGTTCAGTATTCTCATGGTTCCATATTATGAAGTTGTCGTCAACGTATCTCAACCAGACTCGACGTTTCTTGTGGACTTCTTCAATGGCCAGAATTTCAAACCACTCCATATACATGTTAGCTATGACTGGTGAAAGTGGCGATACCATTGTGTAAAGAAATCGTCCTCAAGTTGGAAATAACAGGTTCGTACTCAGCATCCTAGTAATTTCCCATAATTACTTTTATAGATAGATTCGTTCTCTCTTTCAAGTTCCCGTCTTTCTCTGTATGATTTGGAGTGTTTCTTCAACCGAAACGTTGGTGTAACGTGAACTAACAGCTATTCATTTTTTAATTCTTCTCTTTTAGGTGTTTCAGGGATTTCAAATCATTTTATATATTAGAGAATGGAAGTCCGAACTAGTGGAATTCATCATGAAATATTGTCAATCACTTTCAAACAAATGCTTTCCAGATCACCGATCAAATAAAAAAACTCCACGTCAAGAGTTTTCCAGGATAACTGATGAGGTGAAAATCAAGAGAAAACTCAAAAACAATCATCTAAAATTCAATGTGAATAACCGTAATACATAATTCTCTGATGACCTATTCGACAGAATAAATTCCACATGATAGTGTTACAGGCCCTCTGAAAGGGAGAAAATGGGGTGAAAACTTTCAAAATTGAATTATCGAACATTGAATGTATACAGCTACAAACCTGAGATATGTTATTCTTGATAACCGAGCAAACAAAAACATATTCAAGTCACAGTTTTCCAGGCCGGGGTGGTGGGCTATAAATGGGGAGGAAACTTTTGAAATTTGAAATGTGTACACCTACAAAAATGAGATACGTTATTCCTGATGACCACACCAAAAATAACATCACGTTGGTGATGTGGAATTGAAGGGGTGAGGCATAAACTTTCAAAAATCGAGTAATTTGAAATTGAGATATGTTATTGTTGATGACCAATAAAGAAAACAAACATCACAAAAGAGTTTTTCAGGCCATCTGAGGAAGTATTGTTTTTTTAGATCCACTGAGATATTTTGATGACACTGGTGTATCAATATTGAAATCACCGAAAATGTAGAACTTTAGATTTTTCAAATAATATAGTGATTAATTTTGGAAATACATACTAATTACAATGAAGTATTTTTGTAGCACAACACTGGAACACATACAGAATAGCATATCTAATCGAATCACGAACATTGCTTTCGAAGTTACGCCTTCCTCACAATATATAAAAAACTTGTCCGTGTTGATAAGAAGTATAGCAGCAGAAAAAAGATGATTTGAATATATCTGATTTTAAAATATTCAGCTTATCCTGAGATTTTCAGTGTTCTGTTAGACAGATGATTCGAAGACCATGGATATTTTCTAGGAGAGCAATAAGTTGATTCACACTGTTATAGATGCATCGAGTATTTTGATATATTATTGTCATTCTCCTTATTGCACAAATGTTCTTACTCCCATTTCTTAGCTGGATTGTATGTGGTGATATCTGATTGGAATACAAACAGAGTAGAGAAAAGTATCTTTTGTATAATTCAGTGTTCATATAAAAGTATAAGAAATTTTTTTCTTTCGTGTAATTCAATGTTTATATGAAAGTAGCTGTTTCAGGGGGGCTTTCTTCCAGTTTGTATCTGAAAGTTGCATCTTTATATGATTTACAAATACATGAATAGAGTTACTTATTGTTAAATTGATTACTTCCTTTCTATGGAAGTTTCCCTCATTTCTTCGTATCAAGATGGAGTAGTAGAAAGCAAAAAACTTTCCCAAAATCTAATACTCTGAATATTCGCGTATTGTCTCACCTCGCTTCTCCAATACTAACTCACCACTACTCGCGTTAAACCAATATTTATGATCCGATTGTCAACCTGCTACTTTTATAGCGGTTCCGTATTTCTATTATTTTCTGGTATCGGAAGTTCGAGAAGCGGCATTACAAGTCTCACATACTGCGAAAGCAGATTCGAATACTGAGCAGAGCCGCTGTGTTGCCGGATTTAAAATAATTTCCCCAATTTAGGGGAAGAGCAAATTTGGAATGTGTTCATTAAATTTTTGTGAAAATAATAATAACTCAAGAATCTCACGTATTCGGACGATCTTTACTATCATTTTCGCATTTAGGGACCAAAAATTAAAAAAGAACTACCTTTGACATTACAGTCGTAAATTGGCTCTAAACTAGTGTTATATATTAATTTCACGACGAAAATTAGTATTAGACTGCCGATATATGTGCTTCAACTCATCAGAATGACAAATCTACTTTCATTACGATGAGGATTATTCATTCTCCGTTATTTCCACAAATGTAGGGTGTCTTATAACACTAGTTATTTTACAGTACTCGGCCACTGCTACCACATCCTCGTTCCGAAGAAGGTTATATTTCATTCACTTGTAATAAAAATTTTATTATAAAACTAAATATTCGTAAGGAAAAACAATTATTTCACACTCAATAACTTCAAGCCACAGACAGTTTAGTGTACTTTTCTCATGACTTCACATGAGAAGTGAAGTTATCAGCCCTTTGGGGAGAGTTCATTTTTGATATTCCTAATGTGTCTTTTATCAGCCGTCTGTTAAACTCCTTCTACGCTTGGTTTCCCAGCCTTTCGTATCATGGAACACCTTTCCTACTCACTTGCATCTCACTTGCATGTACGAAGCGTCAAGTACTAAACGTCAAGTACGAAACGTCAATTCAATTCTAATAAAAAATTGATATTTCTTATTCATGTAGAATTATATTTCAGAGTTTGTTGTCGGCAGTTTCATTGCGACTGACGGTTGTTGTATAGCACATGAGTCAACACCATTGAGCCTTTTGTGTTAATTTTCAATATTTAATCAATTCTCGATGATTAAAGAAGTTACGAAAGTGCTTTCATTGAAAGTGAGGCAAATTTGAATTTTTCAAAGCTGATATTATTTCAGGAAAAAGGTGTACCTGTAGTAATTTGGGGGTTCTGATAACAAATCTGAATGAAATTCTAGCCTATTTTGTCCCCTATTACGATTTATCGTAAAAAAAGGTTTTTCCATCGTGAATGGCGGGCAATGTATATCACTTAGGCCAACGCCATTTAGCCGGTAAGTGTATTTTCAGTTACTGGGGTGCTTCCATGAAAAGTGAGACACAGTGATGTTGCATTAGTGGTTCCTGTGGATTTATCAGTAAATCCATGTTCGCAAGGGGTCAGCATATTGAAGTTTTCTGAAAAGTTTGAGAGTCTCTCATGCATGCATCTCCCCAATACTTTCCAAAATAGACTGGTAATGGAGATACCTCTATAATTATCAACATTTTTTGAATTTCCTAATACTCTCAGAACTAATATTGTTATCACTGAATACAAATTTACTGTTCACTTTTTGTTTTATTGAATTCACAATGTTCGTTAAAAATGTTTGCTACTTTTTTTCGGATTATTAATATGTATGTTATTCATAGTTATAGTTATTGGTTTTATTCCAGCAGATTTTCAATTCAACTTCATATTAACTATTTTCCATTTTTTTTTTATTGTCAAAATGAACCCCAAAAATATAATAATACACACTGATCATAACAAAATATATAATTCCATAACGGAAACTAGAATTAGACTGTCCTTATCTGTACTTCGACAAGAATGACAAATCCTCATTCATAACAATCAGGATTAATCATTCTCCGTTCCACGATGACAGGTTATCTTGTGAATGGATATATTACAGCAATGCCACAGCTCACTGAAACCAATTTTCGGGAATATAAAATCGGTTTCAACTAATTGAATGAACACAAATATTTTTTGAAACCAACCTTCATTGATATACTCAAATGATTATAAAATTAACTTTCCATTATAGAAAATCCATGAAATCATTACATTTCAGAATTTATATCATATAAAATTATCCAATCCATGCCTACCTATCCAATCTGAAAAACTGTGATATTGTTGAATTGTCAATCATCAGAAAAATCTGAATCTTGTAGGTATTTTCAATAATACAATTTTCAAAGTTTCCACCCCATTTCCACCTTCTCATACATCTAAGAAAACACTGACGTAATATTTTTTTGTTTAATCGGTCATCAAAAATAACATTCCATTTTTGATAATTCGATTCTATAAAAGTTTCCGCACCAGTTCCACCACCTCAGGTGGCCTGGAAAAATATGACGTGATATTTTTTTGTTGAACTGTTCATCTGGAATAAAAATTGTCGATTTTGTAGCTATAAACATTCATTTTTCGAAGATACAATTTTGAAAGTTTCTACCTCATATCCAACCCCTCATGGTCTGTAAAACTACAAAAAGTTTCCACACCAGTTTCACCCCCTCAGATGGTCTGGAAAAATATGACGTGGAGTTATTTTGTTGAACTGTTCATCAGGAATGAAAATTGTCGATTCTGTAGCGGTAAACATTCAATTTTCGAAGATATGATTTTTAAAAGTTTCTACCTCAAATCCAAACCCTTAGATTGTCTGTAAAACTACGACGTGGAATGTTTTCTTGAATCTTCTATCAGAATAAGCATATCTCAATCCTATAGGTGTGAACATTCAATTTTCGATTATATGAATTTTGAAATTTTCATTCCGCGTTCCACCCCATCATACGGCCTGGATAACTCTGACTTGATATGTCATCAGAAATAATATATCTCAATGTCGTAGGTGTACAATCACTTTTTGATGAGATGTTCAATTTTTCCATCCCAGTTCCGCGCTCTCAGACAGCCTGAGAAACTCTGACGCGATATTTTTTTGTCGAATCGATTGTTAGAAACAGTTTGGTAGAAATACAAAGTCGGTAAATGTGGATAACTTTATACCCGTTGCTGTCTCGACTATCTGATATATTATCCATGAGTTGTTTGACAGGAAAAATTGATTTCAACAGATCACTGAAACGATTTTGGGGTCTGGTATCATCCGTTGCTTGCCGGAACAGATAGAAAGTAATTTTCATTTAGCGGCCTATGTCTGAAAGATCTGCGAAAGACCACCTTTGGTGCCCTAATAAATATTTTATATTCGTGATTTAAATTTTTGGAATTTGACCATCACTTCTCAGTAACATAATTACATATCGAATTCCAAATTGCATGAAAAATTGTAAATATCATACGTGCAGACCCAAGCTTCGAACTTGAAAACTTCAGATCTATATGAGCAACGTGTTATTCGTAATATTTATATTCACTTCACTTCAGCCACGACAAATTTTCTTTTAGTCCTGGAGTATGAAAATTCTTAGGAACATCATTTCAGCCAAAACATTACTATATTTACTGAAAAATTCATCAGTCGTTTCCATATCAACTTATGCCAAATATAACGAACGATATTACCATGTTGTTGAAAAATAAGGCTATTTTTTTCATTTACTCTTGAATAAGTTGAGAAACAAACTATTCCTGCCTAACAGCACGAAACTAGTTAGTTGCCCAAGTTGTGTATGTAACAAGTTGCAGTGAACTGTTTCACGAATAAGTCACGAATAATGAGTCTTCCGAAATTTAAAAATAACAACAAAGAAAAATGCAACAATACCCTTTGTTTGAGTTTGATTTTTCAAAATCAATTCCTATAGGTTTATATCATGATAATTGAATATCTATGAAAATAATTTGGACCATAATCAGTGAAATATTATAAAAACAACAAGAATTCTAAACTATCATTGCTTTAAATTAAATGAATGAAACATATATTTTAGTATTTCTCCATGCATAAGGAAGCCTTGCAGAATACTCACCGATAAAATAGTTTCACCCCTTTTGATCCTGAATATTATTTTGAAACAAGTCAATAAAATTTCACTCCACCTACAAAACAGCCGAAAGTCAACTAAGGATAGAGAAGAATTCTAATATACATATACGCATGTTGTTTTATATACTAAACAGAAGTGAATACATGAACAGGGTTATAGCAAAAAAATATAGCTCTTATGTACTCCACATTACGTTTGCATATTGGTTTGTTATCCATGTCGTGCTAGACTTTACTTATGATTCAGAAAATACAGAGCCGTATTTTGGGAAACGCATTGAAAGGAAATGAGAGGTAATCATGAATATGATTATTTATATGGTTGAAGAATGTTTCTTAGCTATTTTTCAAAGTAAGAGGCTACATACAGAGTATTCTTATATGCCCAACTGTCTCAATATTTAATATTAATAGGAATGTATAAATAGTTTACAAATATATATCACAAAAATCTAATTTTGAATATCAAAGAGACCTTTCAAATCATTACGGCACTGTGCAATTATGCTGACTAACAAAAAAATTTAAATTCATCAATCACGAATAATTGAAGGGGAATATATCATAAATAGTCAGAACATTCGTATGAATTTTCATTAGGCAATATAGCTTCTTTGATATGAAGTTTTTTTATCTGATTATTGTGTCGTTTCCATTTAATATTATTTAATTCTGGTACTTCAACTATATATGTCGACCTTCCAATTTTCCTGACAATTCTAGCGTTTACCCAAATCACTTTGCCCGCATTTTTGAAATCTTTCACTGTCACTGATTCTCCAGGAACGCACTTCACTACTCTCTTACCTCTAAAATATAATTTTTGTTTATTTTGTGCTTTCAAGACGCGATTTTTCACAACCATATTCGAATTCGGCAATAATGAGTCAAAAAGAGTTCTCAAATTCCTTCCAAACATTAATTGGGCAGGACTACTTTTTGTAGTACAGTGAGGAGTGTTGCCATAGTCGAAAAAAATTTTATTGAGAACTGAATTGATATTTGTTTGCTTACTTTTACCTGAATCACTCAAAGGAGTCATTTTGATTGTTTTCACGCAATTCTCCGCCGCACCATAAGAGTAAGAATGGTAAGGAGGTGTCGTAATATGACCTAAATAATTTTGAGCTAAAAACTTCTCAAATTATTGACAAAAGAACGATGTACCGTTATCTGTGACGATCTGATTTGGTATTCCAAAACGCGCGAAACAACCCCTCAGAATCTCTATTGGGAACCTCGAGGCAATAGAAAACATAAAAAACTTTCAAAAACTTCCAACCACTTACTATGAGCATCCATAACTATTAAAAAATACTTATTTTTGAATGGACCCATAAAATCTGAATGAAAATTCAGATGAAAATTCTGAAATTGTTATACCAAGATTGTTCTGGCCATGGCCGACAAGTCAAACTAGATTTATCTGGTGATTTTTTATACATCAGATAACTTTCGCAAATATCTTCAATTTTTTTGTCGAACCCGTGACCACCAGAAATATGATCGTGCAAGACTTTTCATCTCTACACACCCATATGACTAGCATGTAGACTCTTTAAAATATTTTTTTGCAAAGAACTTGGAATTATTACTATTATTCCATAGTAAACAATCAGATTCAATCGATAATTCATTCCTTATTCTATAAAATGATTTGAATTCTTTTTTGTGTTTTAATTAAATATATGATTGAATTAATTGATTATTTGATTAATTAATTGTATGAATCATTGGGCCAACCTGATTTTAAATACTTTATAATTTTTACTAATGTTTCATCTCTTTCTGTTGCATCTTTGATCTGAAGAAAATCAAGAGGAAAATTTCCATTGTCAGAAAAATAACTGGCAAAATTCAAATATACCTCATCTAAACCGTTTTCACCTAAAGGTGAAGGTTCCCTAGGTAAAAAATCGACGTGATTGTCTTCTGATTTCACATACTCAATATTATAATGGTAGTTAGACAAAATTGAAGCCCATCTGCGAAGAAATCTGTGGAATACTTTGGAGAATATACATCAGAGGTTAATTATCTCTCTCATGCATAAATAATGATTGAATTTGCAAAGACTGAAAATGACTGATCAACCTCCTTTTTCCATTTGACAATAATTTTTTCAGCGTCTGACAAGGTTCTCGAGGCAAAAGCAATAGCCTTCTCAAAACCGTCAGGCATTATATGTGTGATCACAGCCCCAAGGCCTCTATTTGAAGAATTCGTTATTAAAGGTAATGGTAAATTCTCATCATAATGTACTATGTACAGAGTGCTACAATAACAAACTATATATAGGATGTCATAGTTTTAAATTTTCTCGCTGTCAAACTATATCTCCGTAATCAAGGCCATGTATGTAGTCGTTTTCCGAAATCACCTTCATTCATAAGTTCACGAAAATAACACTTTTTTTGAAAGTTTTTTGTGGTCTATTTTCGAATTTATGATAATAATCAAACAATCAGGTCACAATCGGTATGTGACTTTCAAGTTTATATTACCTCAACCCCGTCCTTATTATTGATGATGATTTTCTTTATAAGCTTAGAGTATTTTCTTTATAAGCTTTATGTATCATATTCTCATTTAGTTTAGACTACCTGAAGTAATTGAATAGTATTTGTTGAACATTCTAAACAACTTTGACCCCCTCTCCCTACCTCATTGTATACTCAAGGTTGAGCGAGTTTTTTTCAATAGGTCATTCCGTGTATGTATTTATTTTGTGGAAATTCATGTTCACTGAGGATACACTACAAAAACACACTTTTGAATATTTTCCACTATATTTCTATATTATTGTTTTGAAAATGGTGTAATAGCCGAAACTAGTCAGCAATTAAGAAATATAGTGGAAAATAGACAAAAGTGTGTTTTTATAGTGTATCCTCAGTATTTTCTGAGGGTTGTGCTCTCACACATACCCTCCAATATAATAATAATTATTATAATAGATGGGCTATATTCATTGACATACATTGTTTATAAAGAAGAAGTACATACAAAAATCAATGAAAGGACGAGGTTCATCTGAGGATGTTTCACCACTTACCCTAGGGGATAGCATGTATTATATAGAAATATAGAAATATTTACCTAGTATACATTGGAAAGTGAGTAGTTTATGAATCTTTGTAAAACTAAGAAAAAAAACGAAGCTTTTCAAAGTCAAAGTGAATACTGGAAACCTATTTAGCTTAGGTAATGTAAAATATATAGCAAAACACAAAAGTGAGGCAAAGGGAAAACCATATGAGCAAGGTATAATATGAATATAATATCTATCCAGAAGACTTCAGATATGTTTTCAACTTTTTCTTGAAATTATATATGGAGTAGTGTCACAATTCACAGGACAGAGCGTTATATTGTTTGATAGAGTTGTAAATGAAACTTCGAGAAAAGCATGATATCGATTGTTTTGGAATTATAAAAGTGTGAACGTTTCGTGTCCTCAAATTATTTCGTGATTTGAAAGTTTTATATCTTACATAAATATAATTTTGATTTTTGTAAATGAGGAATTCATGTGTATTGATGAGTAGTTTCAACTGCCTGGTTTTAGCAATCGGTAACCAACGTGACTCCTCGAACTTGGGGGATATATGGTCCTATTTTCTCACATCATAAGAAAGACGAATGCAATTGTTTTGTATCTTTAGTAAGCGATTTGAATCAATTTGTATCAAAGCAGGCACGTAGATTATATCAAAATATGCTAATCTAGACAATATGAGAGATTCGCAAAGTTTCAACCTCCATTTGTAAGTCATAATAACTCTATATACTTCAATAGAGTTGACGTGAGATACTGTACGAGCTACAACAAAGTGAATTTATATGTTTGAGAAATGTCAGATCAGCATCTAGCCACAAACCAAAGTTCTTGCTTTCTGTAATTATTTGTAGTAAATCATCAAAAACAAAAAACAAAAAATAACGAACTCACCAAGAACCCGGTTGAAATAGCAAATAGATTCAACAATTATTTTATTTCTGTAGGTATAGATTTGACGCGAAATATAAATAAAAATCCAGAATATTCCGGAAGGAAGAGTATATTTAACCATTCCATTTTTCTGCAACCTACAACGGAAAACGAGATAAAATACATTATATCGCAACTCAAGAAAAAAAAAAGGTCTCCTGGCTATGATGATATCAAAGCAGAATCTCGGAAACAGGTGTCTAATTATATATCGAAACCACTAACACATCTAGTGAATATGTCATTAGAGGAGGGATGTTTTTCTTCAGTTCTCAAAATGGCTGTTATAACGCCTTCGTAGACCTTAGGAAAGCTTTCGACACCGTCGACCAGTCTATCTTACTAAATCTTCTGAACGATATGGGAATTAGAGGTATAGCGAATAATCTTTTTAAAAGTTATCTTCACAACAGAGAGCAAAGGGTTCAAGTAGCCAATTATATAAGTGGAGAGAAAATTATTACATGTGGTGTACCCCAGGGGACGATGTTAGGACCAATCCTATTCAATATTTACTCGAACAACCTTTTCCTACAAGACATCAACTACAACATTCTGAGTTTCGCAGATGATACTGTGCTGTTTTGCGAAGATGAAAACTGGTTTAATTTGAAACAGAAATCAGAACATGACCTTCATCAAATCAAATTGTGGTTCGACCACAGGCTCTTATCTATCAACTTTGAGAAAACCTATTACGTACCATTCAGTAGTTATGACAACTCTTTGCCAGAATATGACATCAAAATCTCCAATACGGAAGTCATCAAACCCTCAAAGAAAATAAAATAATTTGGAATAATTTTATACAGAAATCTCAGATGGAACCAACATATAGACCACATAGTTAAAATAATACGTTGCATACTTTACAAATTTAAACGGACAACAAACATATTCAATTAAAATCAAAAAATTATGTTATATAAGAGTTTAGTAGAGCCTCATCTGAGATATGGTATAATTGGTTGGGGTGGAGTGTCGAAAACTCATCTACATTCCCTTGAGTTTATGCAGAAGAGATTTATCAGATGTATTCTATGGAAAGGTTACGACTAACCTGGCGATCTACCTTATTCAAAATCTGGAATATTTGATGCCAGCTGTTTTTTATAAATATTACTGCCCTACAGCATAAAAATAAAAAAGAATTGAGTACTCATCACCATAAATATGCTACACGTCGAAATAATAGTATGGTCATACCATTAATGCTTAAATCAGTTGGGCAGAAATTCTTTCGGTA
>WOGP01008281.1:0-11301 GCA_015342065.1 Leptinotarsa undecemlineata
ATAAATCAACAATTAAGGCAAAATATAAATTATAGTTCAATACCACCTCCACAAGCCACACAAACAACAGTTGTTTTGTTATTTATTTATATAGAGGAAGATAGGTTAGGTGCACAAAATGTTATATGGCACAGAACAGATTCAGGTAACAGATTCATTGTCCTTTATTTGCTATAACCGATGTTGCCAAATGGTGAAATAGAAATGGATCCCTTTAAATGTTGAATGCATTATTTTATTCCTCTTTTTTAAGTATTCAAATAATTTTTTAAAGAAAAAATTTGAAATGATAACTTTAAAATGCGTTGTTTAAGAGATCTTTTATAAAAACTATGTGATTTTCGTCAGGAGGAACATTCCCCATTGAAATGTGAGAAGCAGATTTCTTTTGAGTACACAAATTATTCATTTTGGAAGTTCCATCATCAACTTGTTGTTTAAGCTGATATCGATTAAGATATTTGCCTACTAATATTCCCATTTTTTATGGTGGTCACTTTAGTATATGGCTGCTTCAATGTGAGCGATTCAAGTTCAATGTGAATGGCTGCTTCGCACAGGCACCGCTCTGAGAGCGCCTTAAGGATTTTCCTGTAATGCTTGTGTCCTTAAAAAAGAGTTCAGTCATCCTAAAGAAAGACTGGTTGGGTAGCAGGATCAATGTTTTCCTAAAAGAACATTTGTTTTCCTGCCGACGTTTTGAATTTAATCAAATTCTTCTTCAGAGGTCGAAAAGCAATTTCGTCGTGTCGATAATATTACTATTTATTATTGATCTATTTCCACGATTTATTACAATCGGTGGTTGTTGAGTTTTGCTAGGCTGGGAAACTTATTTACTGGGCTGATAGTCGGCATTGAAAAACATTCGCGAATCGACAGCGAGTGGGCGACGAAAGTGAAACTCCGATCGAACTCATGGGACAAGGCTGTTCGAACAATGCAAAGATGTGAAAGTGGTGCATGTAGTGTTCGATATTATCGGGTCGAAAAATCGGAAACTTTTACTTCAACTGCAGCCAATGTATTATTCATTATGGCGAAATATCGCTTGTCGATTTCGATTTCGAGGCAAGGATGATTCTTCCGAGGAATTTTCTTATAGTTTCATTGTATTATAAACATAAGTGAGTTGTGACACAAAAATGTCACTCACTATAACTACGGCTCTTTCGCAAAATTAGGAAATATTAAAGAATAGCCCTGGTGTACGAGGTATATCACAATGGAAAATAGACGGATTATAGATGCTGCTAATTTATATAACAAAATTATACAAATTTGAACGCCGCCCTATCTGTACAGGAAAATCACTTTTCGTACTGATGTCACAACTCGAACATCAGATTTAAGAGTACTCTTACCCCACCTAGTTTTGAAACTGAATTTTTCAAGCGATCTTTTACCTATATTATATGCCAAGTGATAAAC
This sequence comes from Leptinotarsa undecemlineata, assembly GCA_015342065.1. NCBI lineage: Eukaryota > Metazoa > Arthropoda > Insecta > Coleoptera > Chrysomelidae > Leptinotarsa > Leptinotarsa undecemlineata. Next base: position 1,432 of record WOGP01008281.1, read on the forward strand.
CTGTTACCAAAAGAAATAAGAAATTCAGAACTTTCTGTTTTACGGAAAAGATTCAAACTCCTTCTGTTCGAAAGTCAACTTTAACTATAAACTACCCAAACCTATACATTTTTCATCATTATGAGACCAGATGTTACGGTACAATTTTGTTTTGTTATATATTAAACATATTATGTATACTTTTAATAATCGGATAGTTTATTCATTTCCATATGCGCATTTATGTATATTTGAAACCTTTCTAACCCGCCTATGACACCAACTAAGTCTGTAAAGAGATTGTGTTCTTTTTTTTTCCTCACACAAGGACATAATGATAAGAGCGGAAATTTTGCGAAAACGTATTTTTCGACAGTCAATTGCTGAATGAAATGATTGCTTGGTTGAATTATTTTGCTCGTTAAATACCTAGAAGGGATGGATTTTCGCAAACAACTGACCTAGTTGGGCATGTTAGTGGTGTTTTGATTTTCGGCAACCCTATTGTAATTTAATTATCTCGTTCAAAAACATCGCGTAGCACAGAATTAGTCTCAGTAATGGATGTCTTCTTCAGCATATTAATCGATATTTGAACAACCCCAATTTTTTTTCATGTATTCCTTTTTCTGTCTTAGCTTAGGTAGAATCTTTTTGAGGTTGAGTGGAAAAACAACTCAGTAGCACTTGTGCTGAGTTGAACTTTGCCTTTTGTTACATCAGCAATTAGCTCTGTAATTTATGTAAATATTTGTATGTAGCTACAGCTGGGAAACAATGAAGGCGAATATTATTATTATTATATTTCAAACGCATCCGTTTGTAGCAATACTATGTGGATTTTTTTCTTGGGAATTGTTTAATTTGACTCAATTTATGATTAATACTTCTGTAATCTTCCATTTTCTTCAATAACTCGTGAAATCTCGTCATTTTCACTCATCTGTTGAATCATTCTAGTTTCTACTTCGATAGTAGTCTTTCTTTCTGAAATATTTACTTTTTCTTATCCTAAAAATAAAAAATCTGTTGAAAATCTGTTTTTCCGTTAATCAGCCGTCGCCCCCATATGAATGACAACTCTCAGGAGTTGAGAAACTTGTGTGAGCTAAGGACTAACGAGGTCTTACCTTTTAACGTGTGATTCCTAACACGTTCCTATTCCTATATATGCTTGAAATTAAATTCATAAAAAAATTGGGGTAATATTTAAAAATCGAAATTCAAATAAGTGAATCAAAATAACCAAGTGGAGAATTGTATAAAAAAGAAGACAGAAAGTAATCTACATTCTGAAATTTATTAAAACATACCCAAACATTAATAAAATATCAAAATTTTCGAAATATAGTAAAGAAATGCTCTAATAATGAAGTAAAGGGCCCTTCTTTCCTCAAGGACTATTTTTAATTTTAGTATATACTGAAGTAAAAAGTTTTTCTCGGTGAAATTTTACCAGGAATCTGAAAATGCTGTGACAACTACAATTCAGGAAGACTACTTAAAACTCTTTCTTTCAACGCACTTTTTGCTAACTTATCAAATAAATCCAAAAGAGAAGAAACCAAACGAACTAAAAATGTCCATGTCTCATTAAAAAATTGTTTGGCGATCTTGACTTTCATTTTCGGTTTTGGAGGCTCCTTAAAAAAATTAGAAGAACCTATACAGGTCATGAAAAAGCACTGTATTTCTTGAAAGTTGGTTATGCATACTTTTTTATGAATTAAATCATGGATACAGGTTTCATCTATATAATGACGTACCGGCTGGAAGTTATCAAGTTTCCTCAACAACGTTTACGATCTCCATAATTCAATTTATCTGTTAATAATCACCGTGTACAACACACAATCTAATCGCAAATCATCCATCCAATTTCAATAACCGCATGTGGCAACATTTATTAACTTTCCCTAATTTTTTCCGGGTAGATGCCAACAATAAAATCTATTATGAACGTCTCGCCATCATCATTTGCGCAGTAATAATGTCTTTGTTGCGCAAATGTAACGAATAACACTGCCAATTCGATTGGAAATATAATTATTCTCATTCAAGATGAATGGCAAATATCATTCGGTACGTGACACAATCTGAAAGTTTCAGAATCGTATTGCTTTAAAGAATTCACCTCTCTCTATGAATGTGGGAAGTATTCATACCTCACTCTCACTTTTTACATTGTTCTCAACACAATTCGTGAAATATCTCTAATTGAAAGAGTGGAACATCCATTTACTCTGTGTGCCACGTGTGTTCGTTTCAAAATGCTGTGGTTAAATATCTGAAATTAATATCTTTTCAACAATGTATTCAAACAACCAAACATAACCAAACATAATCATGCATAGTGCACGTGATCTACCAGACAAGTCTGCTTGTACAGAGTTGCACTCAGGAACGACTTAAATTCAATATTATTTTTTTAAATAATATGCGGGTGGATATAGGAAAATTATTCAAAGTTCAATTAATGAAGAAAACAAAAACAATGTTGTGTATTTAACATTGAATGAACTACAAAAATGAGGTCATTTTATTTCAGCAGGACAAACGGGTAAATAGTTTTTGATTTCAAAATGACGTTTTAGCGTATACATTAAAAAAAATGACAATAAAGTTATAAATTTTTTGTCATTTCAGATCGATTACTCAGATTCTGAGGAACTGCTACTAGAAGAATCATCATTAAGATTAATTGTCAACGGATTTCTGTCAACTAAATCATCTATTGAATAGTCTAATCTCAACATTTTCATTTCTACTTTATCTTTCACATGCCCTACGCAATAATTTCATTTTTCAGCGGTAATAGACGAAACAGCTCCAGTAAAAATAGTTTTGAGATCACAAAATATATCAGTAGTATTTTTTTGCCAACATAGTTGTTCATGTTTGCCCAAATAAGCTCTATTAGATTGAGCTCGCAGTGGTAAGAGGGAAGACGTCATGAATTATAGCTTTTTTTTGTGGCTGTAGTAGAATTTTTTTTTCAGCTTTTCTGGGATGGTATAGAGCGCTGTCTAAAACAATTATACAATTATCTTCTAATTTCGGAGCTATGTGCCTTAACCAATTCTCAAAAGATATGACATCCATTTCCTCATTATAGTGGCCCATTTTCTTCTATCATAGTATCCATTTTCTTCCTTTTCCTGACAAAGAAGTGTTTCTTTTCATACGAATAATATAACATAACAATAACGAATTATTTTGATAGTATAATAAGGTAATTTTTTACTTGAAGGGTTCTTCAAAGCCAGTTGAGTAGTCATCTAAAAAGGCTTGTCTTGAAGAAGTTATTGATTCATCAACCCAAATTTTGAATTTTCATCAACGTTTCATAGATTTTTCTATTATCTCTTCTGTAGGCTCTTATTTTCATTAAATATCGTCGTCTCCACAATACTATTTCTGGTTTATCGAGCAACAAACTAATTCTCCCTCTTTCTTCAAATTTGAAATTCATACTTTTAATAATTTGAAATTTGATGGATCGGGATCATCGCTTACAACTTTTAGAACTGAATCTATTGTTGGTATTTTGTTTCGAACTCTATATAAAAAATATATTTAAACTATGTTTTTTCGTTAACCAGCTATTGCATCCCTACCAACGACAGCCATCATAAGTCGAAACTTTTGCGAGCTAAGGAATAACGAGGTCTTTCCTTTTAACGTGTGATGACACCATAACTCTATAGACACTTGGGGGAGACACTCCAACAATATTTCCTACTTTTCATCAATGGACAATTAAGGATTTGCTTCAATTTTATTTTTGTAAATGTTTATCATTACATTTTTTTCATTAATATTAAGGTACAGTTTTTTTTTTTAGGTGGAGTGTAGGGTCACATATTAATAAATTATCTAAAAGAACAATTTGTTCAGGCCAGACTCAAATTAGCAGTTAGCAGTTTATTCAACCGCGTCAGTAGTTGACATTTTAAAAATTGTATGCTTCAACATACTGTATAAGTACACACCACAGCCGATTGCACTTAAATCTGATTGGCCAGCGTAAAGGGTTTTTTTATTTTACCCAATTGACGCAAATGTGCGTGGTGATCATTCTTTGATCATGCATCTATCGTTGTTTGGGTCGCTTTGTATGTTGTATCCATATCCCATCCCCATTGAAATTCCAGCAAAACCATTTCTTGGCCGTTTTTTTGAGGATGGACCTGAAATTTTGTTGAAGTTTAGCTGCTTCCGGAAAATTGTTTCAAATCTCAACTTTGTTAGAAATTTATATGCCCGGTAATCAAATCTAGTTATGAATACTCACTACATGTTTTTTATAGATTCTACATAACAACTTTATGTTCACCTTATGGAGAATTTGCATTTTATGTTTCATCATCATTATAACGTATATATTAAATTTTCTATCATTAGTAATAATCTCATTTTTCAATACGGTTCATATATTTCAAACACAGAATAGCAGTGCGGCTGCAATAAAAAGGTTGGATGTGCCTCACCCAAATCAAAATTGAAATGACAGATTCTGCGAAACTGAACACCTCAAAAGAATTGCCACCAGCTACACCCGTATATTCCAACACATAATGGCCGGTGTGTTTGACAGAGAGAAAGACCTCCGAGAGAAAGAAAACAGACATCTTTTATTTATAATTCGTTGGTGTAGGCTTAAATACTACACATGTTGATTTGAAATTTAATTCTGACCCATTATCCTGTTCTTGGGTATTCATGAACTAGAATATGCCGGAGAACTGGTTTTTGGGTCGTGTCCCTTACCATTTAATTTTTATAGCAGGTAGAATTTCAGGTATCGGGAAAGTGTGTTTTGAATGGATAAATATAAATAGGTTATTATTTTTTTCTTCGGAACGTTTACTAAGCTAATATTTTATAAAAATATGAACCATTAGATACCTACTGGTGAAGCAAAACATCTTGAAAAGTTTAATCTCTTACAATGTACCTACTCTGCAATGAAAATCATTTATATTTTGCCCTACCATGTAAAAAAGTACTCATGTAAATCTTTGGTGCTTTCAGTTTTCAACTACGCGGATGTTCTTCATAGCCCATGTTTAACCACTCATTACAAAAATAAATTTTATTATCAGATTTTTCGTATTGGTCGGCGACAAAGGATCTCATTAAAGCTTCAAGAAATTGGGTGGTTGAAAATGGAGAAAAGGTTATTCACGCTGTCTGTTTGTCCATAAATTTATTAAAACAAAAAAACCCTCATATCTTCATAGAAAAATTACATATCTTACAGTCATCCACAACTTGAATATTCGTTATGAAACTATGCTGGCGATGCCAAAATTCAAAACAAGTGTTCAGACGGTTTTCCACATACTAAATTTGTCAAAACTATAATGCTGTCCCCAACTTCCTCAAACAATTAATTTTCACATATTTCAAAACTAAATATAAAAACTGCTTGTTCGACTGAAATGAAACTAAATTAGTGGTATCTTGTAAAGAATGGGTAAACTGAGCTCTTTAGGTAAGGTGTTTGTTCGCATTCATATTTTTATATAACAATCACAGTTTTATTTTTGTTTCTTTTTCTTTTATTTTTCAGGTTAATTGGAAGTATATTTTCCGTGATACATTGCATTACGGATAATAAACTTCGCTTTTTATTTCACTTAATAGTTCGGACTTCCATTGTCTAATATGTTATATGATTTGAAATCTGAAAGAACAAAGAAAATGATGGTGATGGTTATTGATACCAACAATCGAAACGTCGTGAGGTAACTTGACTTGAGATCTTTTAATTTTCATCTCATTTTAATTGTTCTATTTTCAATTTTTTGCTTGATTTTTATTTTATTGTTATATAATTTCAGAATTTTTTGGCTTAATATAATTGTTATTTTCAGCTATTCATTTTAATTTTCAATTACATTTGTTCTTTCAGGGATTTCAAAACATATTATATCATATTGAACAATGGAAGTTTGAACAAATGAAATTCACCATGAAACATTGTCAGCCACCTGTTTTGTTTATGAAATAATGAAGACAGCACTATTATTATCATTAGCATATGTGAGAACAGTATTTTATAAACTAATTGATTTCAGACAAATGTCAGGTAAAACGAAAAAAAAAACAATATTTGTATCATTTATATCATTCATCTTTTTGAACCCATAAACTTTTGTAATGTAACAGACGCATTTAAATGTGCAAAGGGCATTCTGATGAATTGAAATATTTATATCAAAATACTACCTGTATGTCGTTTGTAGGTTATCATACTATTTACAGTCACTCTTCCAACAACGAAAGCCATATTGTATTGAAAAATATGCTAGTATTTTTTCTTTTGATGTGACTCAGTGCACAACAGTGACAACTAACTATTCTTGTTTTTTTTCAGGTAAGCTTCAAGCATTCTCCACGTCTTCTGCTATGGCCATTGTACAATAGGTGAGGTTCAGTAAACATTTTATCTGGTAATTATATCTGGTATCTAACATATCGTCGGAAATAAAATTTTATAGAATGTCACTTAATTTTATGATAACTTAGGAGGAAATCAGTCCAAATCGCACCAATAGATATATTTATTAAAATACTTTTACCTTTATATATGAAAAATAATCACTTACAGTCGTTATTTGTTCTGAGAGCATTTGTACTCTTTGGACTACATTATATTGCAAAATGAAATAAGTACAAAAAAAATTATGATAATAACGATGTAAATAATGCAGTAAAAACTGTTTTTCCAATAAAACTCTTTAACCGTTTAACAAACAATTTCGAGCTTAAATATACAACTGTATGGTCTACAGTGCTGCCTTGCATTTTGTGGAAAGTGAAAGCTCATGAAAAAATGAAGGGTACCATCCTTCTTTCAGCCGTCCCATAACTGAACTTTGCTGGAAACTGGTGTACGCCATCTCTTCCAAAGTTGATCCGAACTGACTGTACATCTGTTTCGTACATTTGAGCTCGAGGAAACTGAGTCCAAACTACTTCTGCGATGTAGCCGATAGCCCCATTTACCAATCCTTTCGATACATCAATATTGATCCGCCATTTTGTAGCTGCCGTCATTTTGAATTTGCATCTTTTCAAAGTGTACTACTATTCTATTTTAGGCAAGTCCTGTCATTTGATATCTACCCATATTAAGGTAGTCGTGAAAAATTATGCAATCCGCCATGTTGTAGCTGCGGCTATCTTGGATTTACAATGATACAGAATTTATTAAATTGTATTGTCATCAATACTAAATATGTGTACCAAATATCAGATCAATATGTCAACAGGAAGGGGTGTCAAACTGCAATTACCAAATTTGGCCCAAACAAACAGGACAAACTAAATAAAACTGTTTAAAAAAAAGGAAATCGAGAATCGTTTTCCTAGGTGAAAACAAAGAGTCAGGATACTTTTCGCAATAATTATTTATAACTAATGATAAACGAAAATCAACTGACTCGAAAGCCACTTTCAATAGAATACCACTCTATTCCCATTTCTATTTGAAAAAATTTGGGAGATCATACTAGGGGGGTTTTCAAAAGTTGTCATGTTTTTCGATTTTTGCCTAAAGTTCTGTTCCTATCAATTTTGCCTTGCGGCACGTTTTCAATATCCCACTTTGTATGTATAACAATTATACAATTTCAGTCAGGTTTTGTTGTCAAAAATGAAAAATAATTCCTGGAAATCGGAGTTGATTGTATAGTTCAGGATATAAAACACCTTCCATGCGTAACTCACAATTTAATCATATTTCCAGCACAATACACAACCTTTCTCTTGGATTCTCATGAAGTAGTACGCGTTTTATGCCAAGTAATCCGTTTCCCATCGATTGACTTGTTACTTCTTCATCTTTACGGCTTTTTTGCTTCGCTGGTTTCAAACCACAACAATCTCGTATCTATTCGTTAAAAAGATCAACTTGATATCGAGAGCTTTTTACTGCAATATCTAATTATTCATCAATTGTGACGAATTTCATTTTAAATGACAGCCTCGCTGTCGAGAATTCGAATTTAGATTTCCGAGAATCGATACAGTCTGCGGTTCTCCCGGATATACGTAGCTGACACTGTGTTACAGCATGAATGCATTTCTTTGGTACGATATAAACCAAATTTGAGTACCAAGTGATTATTAGTTTTGTTTTGGTATTGATCAATATTTTATTTAACATATTGGACACATTTTCGGTTTGAGTCTGCAAGCATTTCGAAGGATTGTCCACTCAGTACTGATGAGGAGCTAATACTCCAAAAAAGGATTGGCTAGAAATTTTATTTTTCCGAAAGGTGTTCAGCGGATTCGTTTCAGAATCAGATGGGTTCCTCACATATTTATGAAAAATAATGCAGCCCATATTACTTAAAAAACTTATGTGTAAATGAAACTACAGTAAGATAAAGCATTCAATATCCAACACTAAATAGCGATGTTAACGGTGAAAGTTAAGTAAGTAAAGGCGATGAAATCTTTCTTTGGAAAGACCACATCTATTAAATATGACCTATACACTACTAGGGAACTAGATGAAAATAGTTGCCTTTTAGTGTAGGCATCATTTTTCACTGGAAGATAACGCTAGATAAATGTTTTCCTTATGGTAATAATCATAGGTTCCTTCAACTTTGACATTCGACATATTTCGTTTGTCTAGTATCTATCTTGAATTGTAAAAAGTATCGTAGCATCAATTAGATACAACTAGATTCCTTATTGAATTTCTTTCACTTACTTGACAACCGGTAGACATAATTTAATAGCATTTGTGTTCCGTACACCAAAGTGAACTCAAAGGATGTATAATTATTCTCAAGTTCTGCTGAACATCACCCATTCACCCATTTCAAAGCTGGTAGTCTTTTTATCGATGTTTCAAATTCGACTTGAAGTTTGGAAATTTGAACAAATAGTAAAATAAAAATGTAGTTTTACTTCTGGCAAAGTTATCTATCAAAACGAAGATGATCCTGTCAGAATATAAATTTTAACGAAATAGTTGGCCATGAACTCGCAAGCCACAATCTCTAAATTCAAGCTGAGGCATCGGGAGCAGTTTATTTTCTCCGAAATAATGACGTTGCCATCCGAAATTAAACGTCTAGCTGGTTCGTATCTCGGCCAGATATTATTTTACATATTTATTGCCTCGATTTGAAGATACACTACATTATTCGGACAATTTTCGTGAATTTATGGTTTATTCCTTCGACTAACAAGCTACATAAAAGTCGAAAGCGAGATTTTTGCATCCTTTATGGCTTTGTTTTTTGGACCGAAATGAATATTGCGGCCGTTACGGCTCACACATTTTTTATCACTTGTAAACATTCTGCAAATTGTTTTGTCGAATTGAATTCGGCTCATTGAGTTATGAATTGTAACTCAACTGGAGATGATTGCTCAAGATGATTGAACTCACCTAATAAGACAGAGGGTAAATATTCGATTTTGAAAAAATATTTGAGCGTCTTGCGTATTTTAATGCGTAGATTACGAATCCGACAAAAAAAAGCGGCGCTCTCCCTTATTTACAAAGTTACGGCCCATCAAAGTTCACAAAAGGGCTACTTTTCAGACTTCTTTTTCACAAGATTAACTATTTAAAAACACAAGCATTTATTCACTAGATCACCTGTACACTTTATTCATCCTTTCTTGACACTTTTTCAATAAAAATGTTGAGAAATGTTCGGAGCTGCTTTTTGGTTATATATGTCTATATTTTACGTTTTCAAGGTTAATGTCATAGTTGGTACGACTGATGATGTCAATATTCCTAAAGTAATTCAAATGTTTTTTGCCTTCATTTGTTAGATACCTTCCCATATCATAATTTGTTATTGTTAGATACTTTCCCATATCATAGATTGTTATGTACATGTAAGGGTC
>WOGP01008282.1:0-11301 GCA_015342065.1 Leptinotarsa undecemlineata
AGCTTGTATGTTAGTTTCTTGTAATTTCAGTTTTTTTTGTGTTTAGTAAAATTGTTATTTTCGTTTTATCTTTTAAATTTTTTTTTCAGGGATTTCAAATCAATGTATATTATATTAGACAATGGAAGTCCGAACTGATGTAAAAATAAATAATCCATTCAACAATGTTGATTTATCAATGAAAACCCATGACAAATTTCAAAATAATTATATGTATATGTTAATACATGTGAATGTTCCCCAGATAAATTGCATAGATCAATTGTGGGAAAAATATAATCAGAAATAATATGAAAAATATACAATATACTAAAGTCGATCGGGGCAACTAGTCTAAAATATTTTCAGAATGACGGTTCATACCAGAAGTAGGTGTTTACTTTAATATTTTATATTATATTTATTATATTTAAATAGGACACCCTGTATATCATTATATTTTTGTTTTCTACATCAGAATCTAAATACTATCTTGTGCATAATATCCTGAATGTAAGTCTGTTTATGACATATTCACAATTTTATGTCAAAAATGATGTTTGCATACCCTAAAATGATTATTAATTTTTTCCATAAGGAAAACCTTCATCATGATGTTTTGCTTTGGTTCCTTGTAGAGGGAAACCATTTTATAGATCTAACATAGACAGAATACTTACTATACACTTTCTAAATTATGTCAGTTGGCCATGACGTCGCGGCGTTATTGAATTTGAATATTGTCAATAATAAATGATGCCAGGACGATCAGATAACACAAACCATTTACGGATTTATCATTTACCATTTACCATTTATCATTTACGGAGAATGCGTTAAAGTTATTTCAAGGCAAGTGACAGATTTCTGTAAAAAAAAACCATCACCATCAAATGCTACCAAGAAAATTATACAAAATTTCAAGAATGTTGGATCTGTACGAGAAAGAGTTCCAAAAATGGTTAGGAAAATTAATTGGTTATCAAAGAAAACATTCTAATAGAATGAAGAGGTACAAAAATTATTTTGATAAATGTTTAACTTCAGTCGTGTAGTCTAAAACACACTCGCTTTTTTATGCAATGCGTAATACTACTGAGTCATTTTCATTTGAATGTGCTTTTCAAAAATGAGGTATCAATCAAATATTATGACAAGAATTTTGGAGTCACCACGCAACTCTACGTCACTAATGATTGACTAATTTATACGTCAACCGGTTATTGTAACTCACCAATGATAGTTAAATAGCCGGGCTCACTTTTTTGTGAGTAATATTAGTATTATAAACATATAGTCAGTAGGTCAGAAAAGACATAGAGCTTTGGGTCCATGGGCTTTTAATACTCTTCCCGATGAAATGAAAATTCAACAACCGATATCAACATTCCAAAGAGAATTGGAAAAATATGTATATCAGAGGACCTGGAAAGAGACTCACCAAATGGTTGAAAAAATTTAATAATAACATCCTACTACAAAATTAATAACATGATATTTTATATGTACCTCTATTTCATTCATTCTGCCCTACAGTTTATTCAATCTAAACGCACATTCTTCATCAAATTCAAATATTAAAAACCGATTAGTCGATATTTCAATACTGTTTAATTTATATTTGGGATGTTTCAAAATGTCATTGTAAAAACGTAATATTTCATTAATTATTATCATTTATGTATTTTTTGTTATTATCTGTCATAATTATGTTATCATGCACAAGTACTTCTGTGACTTTTATATTGTCTGTTTGTTCAAGTCTATTCTCTATTGAATAGAACGTATGTATTAGAATGGTATATCTGTGAATAAATATTATTATCATTATTATAAGTATCTAGTATATTATTTTACGAAACTTCAACACTTTTAGCAGTGCACACCAAACAATGACGCAGGCAAAGTTATGGTGCTTTTGGTTACATTATTTTAATTATCGTATGAATCTTAATTATTTTTTGAACAAAATATGGCCCATATTTTTCGCTATAGGTGAGTTTTTGAATTAGTCAATTACAAACATACATAAAACCAAATAATTTCTATTTATGATAATGAGTTAGAATATTGAACATACAAAAAATCCGGTTTTCTTTAATTTCATTGTAGTTTATATTTATTACTGGTATTCACAACAGATATTGGAATCGTGTGTTTTGCCATATTTTAGGTTTTTTTCACTATTCACACTGTACTGAACTGTTTTTCCACCCTTCGCATGAATCCTCTCAAACCCAATAATACCTCTCCGGCCTGTCTTGCTATCTTTCTGATGATTAATTAATGAATCACCGTTCATGTCGGACGGAGGTGAAACTTTCAAAAATTCATCATTCAGTTTTGCAATTCCAAAAGCTCACATAGCCACGCTTCATGGTCGGCGTGTTTTACATATTCATTAAAATACAATAAGAATCTGTTAATTGAATTATAGCTGTGTTTGTTTAAGGCGGATTTTGGGATGGTACGAATACTTAACATGCGAATGTCGCGGATGATTTATGAACACGTTTCAATTTTCGAAGGGTGTGTAACATCAGACACCGGCTGGCAAAAGCGTAGACATACTGGGTGATCCTTAATGTTTGAAGGAAATTAAAATAATTTCATATTGTGAGGTTTCAAACTATCAAAGGTAATTATGTGAATATTGGCAATATAAGTCGGATGGAAGTTTGGACTCTCTGACTTGCGCTGATAATATACAATTGTCTCAAATATAACTGAATGAACTAACATACTCATATTATAAATAAATCATGGTCTTGATATCAAATGCTATTTAAATGCTATTTTGGTGGGTAGACTATAATTAAATAATATGGATCTTGAACAGAAAATAATCTATTCATTTAGAAATGTAAAGATTCGGGTGTTATTCTGGACAATCTGAATGAATGCTTGGACGAATTATCCGATCAGTAAGCGCAAACTCAATCATTGTGAATGTATAAACATATGGAAGTGAGCCAGTTAGTGAAACGAAAACAAAGTGCTCTCCCTGAGTGAAAGTGATTTAGTTTACATATTCATTATTTTTTCATATCTATAAGAAACGTACTCAAACAATAGGCTTCCAAATACAGAATTGAATGACTCAAAACACAGAACCCTAAAACCAAAAAACATAACGTATATTTCGTTTGTTTGAAGGTGATTGAATGTTTGATGATCAATTTCATCAGTTCGGACTTTCATTGTCTAATATTATAAAAAATGATTTGAAATCATTGAAAAAACTAACGAAAAAAATTCAAAATGATTACCTGAAAATGACGATTATATTAAGCAAAAAACCCGAAATGAAATAATAGTGAAATGAAATACAAGTGAAAGAACCATTGAACAAAAAATTTAAATAAATTAGAAAGTTACGAGATTCCAAGCCAAGTTCAATTGTTCTATTTTCAGTTGTATTTTATTCCACTATTACCTCATTTCACAATTTTTGCTTAAAATAATTGTTATTTTCAGGTATTCATTTCTAAATATTTTTTATTTATTAGTTTTTTCAGGAATTTCAAATCATTTTATATAATATTAGACAATGGAAGTCCGAACTAATGAAATTCATAATGTATGTTTACAGTTATTTCGATCAGGTGTTCATCGTTTTAGCAATGCCATCATCAGTAGAAAGTCTTCCTTGTACAGAACTTCATATTACAATCAAATAAAGATAGTGTCAACTTGAGGCACATTGTTATGGCAAATTAAATAATTGTTTTGGATTACAAGCACCTAATTTTCTCAATAAATCAGGAGACCAATTCTTGATTGATATGAAATATAAATTTGAAAATGAGTATTATTTTCTATGCTCATTTTCAAATTTCTATTTCATATATTAATTACCATATTCTTTTACCATATACTAGTTGTACTTGTGTGTGACCACTATTTGAAGAATTTATAAAGTATAAACAGTTTATAGAGTTAAGCAGTACTGAAGAATAGTTATGTCAATGTATTGCCTTTTGAAGAATCCACTTTGTCATCCTTCTTCACTAGATGCTTTCATGTATATTATTATTGAAACTGTCTGTGATGTAGATGATATAATTCAAAGAGCACCAATACACATAACTATTGTTTCAGAAGTTTCGTCCGTTTTGATGTCATGTGTTTTTGTAGCTCCATATAAAAATAATAATAATGTTTGTTTTCGAAAATAGAAAAATACAGAAAAAAAAGGCTATCCAACTTTGAAAATAGACATGAAATATAGGATAATATTTTTATAGTATAGGACACAACAGTAATACATATAATTGTCATTAATATTAGAACAACAATTATACATTGAAATATTTACACAGGTACTATTAAACTACTGTTCTAAGCACTGTTCGACGTTGTTTTGAGATATTTCGTTCCAGAGATTTTATCGTCAAAGATGAATCCTGAAATGATCGACCAACAGTAAGTCAGGACGAGTATTTGGGGAATCTGGTGAAGGCTGACCCATCTCAAATGTTGCACAGGATGACGGACGAACTGGCCGTCAGCTCCCATGCGGTTTTTTATTGTTTTAAACGTGTTGGAAAGGCTCAAAACCTCGAAAAGTGAAGTGCAACACGATTTTAACGATCGACAGAAATTGTCACGTTTGAGGTCTGTTCTTCATTGCTTTTGCGCAACAAAAACCATCCATTTCTGTATCGGATTACGACGTGTGATGGAGAGTGGATCTACATCAGAAATCGGTTAGGGCATTGGTTGGACAGCAATGAGCTACCCCGGCATCCAGGCCACTGTATGGTGGTTAGCAACTGGTTCGTAATAAATCGTCAAATGAGGAAATGGAAATATTTAAGAAGTGTTATATTATTGTAAATCATTCCCTTTCGAAAATAACACCACTCGCCACTGGTTGGTGTAAATCTATTGTGAGTTTGTCAAGACCGCGCCAAACTCGACTCGAAATGCGTGAATGTTCTAGATGTCGCGCCGCTTCGAGAGACTTCTAGCGACTTTTCAATCGGCTTCTAAAGACTTCGATTACCATATAAAAACACTACCATTACGTATATCGAGGAAGTCTAGTTGAAAGTGCGGCACGAAGTGATCTAATGAGGCGACAAACATTTGAAGTTTCAGATGAGGTGTTTGTGTTATATTGTCAGTGTTGCTGCGAAATAAAGTTGAGTTTAATTGTACAGTGTGGTCAATTATTGTCAAACCAATGGGAAAAAAGTAACATGCGGGGCCGGTAGTGAAAAAATCTACTGAAAATGTTTCGTTTTATGGTGAAACAAGGAGTGTCGATTACGACGGGATGGAAAAGCTTCAAGAGAAATTTAGAAAGTCATATTATTGTAGTTTATTGAGAAAACAAACCAATAGAATAATTTGAAAAAATTATTAAATAATAATTTAAATAAATAAATAAATAACAAAATGTAAATGCTCACTTTTTTTTTCAACCTTCAACATCTATGATGTTCATGAATGAATCCACAATTGAATTCTGCAATCTTTGGTTCCAATGAAGAAAAGAATTTCATGTTTCAATTTTGAAAATTTTCAAGATGTTCACAATAACATTCAACTCCGAAAAGCCAACAAAACCAAAATTGAGACAAAAATTATCTTAAGAATCTTTTCCAGCTCAATCTTGTTCATTCAACTATCGGCGAAGTATACAATTCTTTTCTTTCCTCAATTGAAACTATATCTATTGGTGCTTCAGTATCGGAAAGTAATACTTGTTTCAGTAAACTCTCTGCTATTTAGGGATAATTTTTACATATTCTGAATATACGCAATAGTTTTTGAAATGTTTGTTCAACTGAAATTTTTTAATTATTTGTCATCGCAACTTGATTCAAATCGTGAATTACTCTGTGGGAAATTACGAATCGAATGGACACTTCACTCGTGATTTTTGGTGAAGAACTGAAATGTGAAAAGGCATTTGTGAACTATACTATTTTTCTGAAACATAAACACCCCACAATATGCCTTTTCATCACAATTTTTTCTGTGCGCATGCGTCAATATCAGCCATCTTTTTCGTATTGTGTTTTTGTAAACAACCATGTTGAAGAGCCCGCAACTCATGTTTCAAAAATTAAAATATAAATTGAAGTTTATTAATTGTAAAAGAAGTTAAAAAAAATTAAATAGTAAGTCAAAATAATCAGAAAAAAAATTTTATACCCCATTATAATTGTGTTATCTGTACAAAAAGGAACAACAAAACGGTGTTGTTATGGAGTACGTAAAAGTGATACACGATACAAATCATTCAAAACAAAAGCAACCCTACTATTTTATAAACTTTCCAAAGCCTTGTCTTGAATATCGCAAAAAAAAATCAAATCATCAAGCAAATTACACATTGAAGCATGTGCAAAATGTGCAAAATGTGAATTATGACTTGAAAAATGTGGCAAGAGTGACCGAGGCTTAAAATCTATTGATGATATTACCAAGGATACTTATATTTTCTCACTACATTTCATTAGAGAAAGTGGTCCAACTGAACAAAATCCTGATCCTTTAAGCTATCATGAATTTCAACATACGTACATTATTCCTTATCGCATTTTTTACTGTAAATTTCATGTATGATCTACATCTGCATGATCTACACATCCATGTATAGAGTTACGTATTTTCAAATTGATAACTTCCTTCCTTTCTTTGGAAGATTCCCTTATCCTTTTTTTGTATCAAAATAGAGTAGTAGAAAGCCAAAAACTTTCTTTCCCAAAAATGTATATTATGTTGTAATGAATATTTGCCTCTAATAAAAATTACTAAACATATTCAATTCAGTATTTACATAATTGTCTAATCAATAATGTTATATGTACAATCTCAAAATATTAATCGCTTGATTTATTTATTAGTTCCATAAGTGATACTCTTACCAACTGAAATATATTTTCAATTACATCAAATAAATTGACATTATTAATAAGAATAAAACTGTGAATAATATTTTTTTTATATGTTTTTAGATAGTAAACAAATGCTGATACCTAACCTCTCTATCAGCTCACTATATTTTCTTTTTGCGGACGCCCATGACGTTTGAACCACCTTTTTAATTGTTCACATTTATGAGCCTCAACGGAATAATAAACAAGTGAAGCACCATCAATGGTTTTTTCCAATAATTTATTTATTTGTAGAAATAAGATTCCTTGTCCAGTCATTGTTGATTAAAACAGTAAGAATGTTTTGAATTGCCGCCGTTTCTTATGATGGAAAGGCCTATGCCAAACGAATCGAATATGCTGAAATGTAAATCACGGAAAAACGAGTAAAAGGCAATTGAATCCCGAACAAACTCGGTCAATCCCGGAAATGAAGATCTCATTGTGTTTCCGGAACAGATACGGCCTACTCCGACTTCGATTCGGGTCCTAAATTATATCCACAGAATGCCTCGGATAATTGGAGAAAAGACCGTAGGATAATTCCGGTAAATGTGTTGTGTTAGTTTCGAACGGATGTGAAATGAGCATGCGAAAAGGGTTTATTCAGGATTACAAATCGAGGAGTTTGGGAAAGTAAACAACTATATTTCATTACTTCCAGTATAAATATTCATGCGGGGAAGACGGATATGCAGAAAGTTAATGGATGATAATTTCCCGGGCGTTGTTTTGGTTGTTGTCACTAAGTTGTAAGGATACAGGATGTGTTTGATGCTACATAAAGCGAATATAATATTCTAGAAAAAAGAAAAAACATATTGTACCTTCTCTGTGTCTATTGGTCACGCCAAAATTATTTTATTACGGTCGCGAATGAAGAACTCAATCACAAGAGTTGGTCTGAATATACCGAAAGCAGTTACAAACCCTCAAAATGAGGCCAGATCAATTGAGCTGAATAAGGGATCCAGCAATTAATGAAGTTTGGTTGATTTGTGAAGGGACGGTTGCTTTATCGTATCTATAACTGGCTGAGATGGCGTAAGCATAATATCCACTGAAGGGGCTGACCATTTCAGGGTATTTCCAAAAAATAAGTCTGTTGGTAGATGATTCTAATTTCTATTTGGTTTTGAAATGATGATGCATCAATATCAATGAATCCATTATTGAAATAACTGATTCATCAAAGCAGGGATTGCAAGAGAACAACTGCAGACTGGACACGGGACACTATTCATCATGAAGATAGTCGAGCAAAATAGGGCTGTACAACGGATACCTTAACTGCAAGCAATGCAAAGGGACATGAACAGCTCTTCATTTTATATTTCCAGATGAATATGATATACATCCAGCGATATACATCGATATAAATGCCATGTACTACTTCTTGGTACAGGGCAAATAATGTTAAAATGGGTATCATGGAATAGATGGAGAAAACGCAATAATCTCATGAGAAATGTATTCTCAAATAAATATTTCAACCAGAACAGAATATATATCTAGAAAGTGAATTTCTTTCATTGTCTGATATGATATAAAATCAGTAGAAATCCATTAATGAATCAATAAAATTATAATTGATAGCTGAAAGAAAAACGATTATAATGGGCAAAAAAACCTGAAATGGAATCACAATTGAATAAAATAAAAGCAACAATTGAAAAAAATATAAATTAAGAGATTTCAAGCCTAGTTACTTCACTAGTGAAAGAGAATATTGAAAAGTGACGAATGATGTATAAATGAATGAATTTTGGGGACTGGACCTACTGCTCTAGTTCCAACACATAAATATATATCTCTCTATTTAAAACTCAGGTTGTTTGTTTATGAATGAGTTCTTGTGACAAACTATGCCAGTTCATTTATTGACTTCATTTTTAGATAACTAGCTGATAATTGCATGATGATCATAAACTGGTAGTCACTGTTATGTTCTTTGTGTATGATTCTGCCAATGTAAATTCTCCGGAAACTGGACTGGTGATAAGTATTAATAATTTGCAAAACCGGTGCCTACCAAAAAATATAGACAGATCTCTGAAACCCACATCATATTGCAGGAATCTGTCACCAACAGTAGCTTTCAGTTGGCATTTGCACTGGCATTGTTTGCGAAAATTCAATTAGACTATTCTGTTCACATGGTCTGAATGAGTTTCAGATGGTCTTACGTATCTTACTTTTTCTGCTTGAAGATATTCCAATGATTTCACTGTCACAAGAAAATTTTCAGTTTGACTTGTTTTCATGTTCATTTCATACTTATGTATCATAAATTGCTAAACAATTTCATTACTCCTCGAAAATTGTAATGAAATTCTTATTTTCATAATTTCATTCTTAATAAGTTGAGGACACAAAATAAAAATGACAATTACTATTAATGTAATGTTGTTGATCTTCCTCAATAGAATCCACATGATTTTTCATCAAAAATGTAATGGAGTCTGTTGAAAAACAGCTTTTTACATTAGAGGTACCTACCAAATATCTTTTCAAGTCAATTCAAAGAGAACACTCTATAGAAACTAATTTTCACGTCGTTTAATGAACATGGATGAAAAAAACTTGATAGCCTCAAGAATGAACGAGGCGTATAATAAAATTCAATATAATATTAAAGGTCCTTGTCCTTTAAAATCATAAAAACTCATCATCATCATCATCAAAATTCTATTTTCAGAAATCATTCACATAAAGTTTCCTTTCTACCTTTTCGAAAATATACAATTTATTTTCGATTACAATTGTTATTGCTTGTAAGATTTTCTATTAAGACTATTATTATTCGAGAGAAGGTTTGACAATTCTCAATCGGTACTCACAAATAGAAAACAACGGGAATTGAATGAGAAGAAAACATTTGAGAGTTTTGATCTTTCCAACTTTATTTCCTCAACTACTATCAGAATTCAAATCAATGCCCATTGAAACTCCAATCCTAATTCAACAACTAATATTGTCAAGCATCGAAACATTAAATTCCAATATTCAATATACTCAATATACCATCGACTATCAATATTTTTATAAAGATACAACCCTCCACATTTAATTCATTACCCTTACGTACAACCTCCTCGATCCGTTAGAAAGACGAAACATATTCGCGCTTTATATTTATGGCGTGACAAGTCAATCTGGCGTATGATGATGACCCTTTCCGATAGCCTGCTGACCCTTACGCCCCTTGTCACTTGGAAAACGCCTGTCGTTGACAAGTTCTCAGACTACATACTGATACAACCGAACCAGGACGACCGTCAGGACCAATATGCTTGATGTCCCGCTGCTAGCGATTTGTAGCACAGGGTGATCCGGGTGTAATAGTGAAACTTCAAGGTTTTCAATTTTCTATTTCATTTTTCAGTAGCCGAGATTTGAAACACCCATAAGTTTTCAAACATATATCAAATAATGTAATATGATTCCCCGCAAGGAGTAAGAGTATTATGTATCGCAGGTTATTCAGTAACAATCAGCAGGTCGAAATGCGTATGTGATGGAATATGCCAATACTTGATGAAAATTCAAGCGAATTCAAGTAATTTTTATTGTTAGGTTTCCACTTTACAAATCCGCAACACGTATTTCGCTATACAATAGCATAATCATACTGATTAAATTCTACCTAATTGGTGCTTTATTTGATATTACAATTCAAAATCATATGACCTTCTACATACTTGATAACTAGTGATTTTACCAGAAGAGAATGACATGTAATAAACTAAGTACCAATTTATATATCAGGAAATAAATTCAACACAGAGAAAGGAATCGATTCTAATTGGTCATTCAAATAATTTTTAGAAGTCTTGAACACAATTAGTTAGAATTTGCTCAGTATGAACATGTCTGAGAAAGTTATTATACAGGCCGTTTCTCATATCATGTGGTAATATTGCAATATTCTAGACCGTAACAGATACGCAGACGGTTAAATGGGTGAAAAGGGAACAATAGGGAACAATACAATGTTCGAAGGAAATTAACGGGACTCTCGCCCTTCTCGAGTTGTACGTGGAAAACTAAAAATGCTTTTTTTCGAATGGAATTGTTATTTCGAAGTATATCAAAAAATGGAAAAAAATGTCATTGAATCCGAAGTGTACTATGACGATGTAATAATAAATATTCTATAAAACGTTTTGTGTCAACATGACCAGCAACTACTTTTTTTGAATAAGGAAATGTCTTTTTCTTTGCAGATATTGATAAAAAGACAAATTTACAATCCAAGGGCATATCACATTTGATATGTCTATTGCGTTCCATTTGAAATAACCACCATCATCAACGACAACAATCAAATATAAAAATAATTTATTTTATCATAAACATTTGGGAAAAATGAAATCAATACGGAAAATAAAAGCTACACGGCAATCTACATCAAATGCTCGAATTGACGACC
>WOGP01008283.1:0-11300 GCA_015342065.1 Leptinotarsa undecemlineata
TTAACCACCTTCCCATTAATTTAAGGCGAATATATAATGAAAAGAAATTCAGAAAGAAAGTAAAAGAATTCCTTGTTGGGAGGCCCTATTATAGCGTGGACGAATTCTACCAAGGCTCTATTGAGTAATTTGCATGTAGCTTTGTGTAAACAAGTTATTGAAACCAAATAAAGTACCTTATTTATGCCAGAGGGATAATATATTTCGCTCATTCTGAGCAATCACTTTAAAACACATCAAAACTCTAGTAGCATGTCCAAAACTTTAAGACTTTTTTCAGTATTTGAAAACGAACTAGTAGTGCCCAAAAAAAAATGCTTCAAAAACGTAACGATCTTCATTATCTTTCATTAAAGACATTGAAACTATTTTTTGTAAACGAACCTCGACACAGATTGATAAATGATCATTGGCAGAACAATACCTTAACATGATTCCTTCACTTTCACAATAAGGCCAGTATTTGTTTCAAGGTGAATACTTTCCAGCTGAAAACTACTTTTATAATTTCTTTTTTTAGAAGTCTATATATGAATCAGTGAATGCAGCTTCCTGATAATAAAAACACTGAAGCTGGGTCAACTTCAAGGTTCTAATTTTATTCTCATTTACTCTATAAGTAATCAAGATAAAGTAAACAAACAATAAAAAGCTAGATCAGGTTTAAAGAATCAATCATACCCTTGATTCAAATCATAATTAACTTCCTTGTTATGAAAAATAATTGATAATGTAAATGATTAGTCAATGATGTATACCTCATAATCTGAATTTCTACAATAAATGAAATATAATAATCCAGATAAGGAACATCACATAATTTAAAATCATATATTTGCAAAATAACCAACTGTTAACAAAACCCTTCCAAGTTATCAAGATGATGATCATATTTCTCCTAATCCAAAATTTCCTATCATGTTATTTTTAGGGATTAATATATCTATATCCAGGTAATACATAGATAACTTTAACTGAAACTAAAAATATAGAAGTGTATTGTGGCTCTAGCCCATTCTTATCAATTCAACAGATTTTCAAGGCATTGTAAAATAGTCCAAATATGTTTTTTTTCTGGGTGATACCTATCAGCAAAGATCGAAGATGAGTCTTCATTTTTCTAGTGATTAAAGATTTAGTTGTGGAAATATTTCAGTAAAAAGATAAACGTCCAAAATCACACCTTTAGATAATGAATGAAATGAAAACTTGAGTGAATGAAAATAAATTTTAAAAAATCCAAAAGTACAGGCCATGATTTTTTTATAATTAATACTTTAGAAAATTCTCAACCTAAAGACATTGCACTCTTTGGCCCACGAAAGTATATGAATGAAAAATTCGTGAATATATTTTTTATTTTTCTGATAAACTATATTGTATTATGAAATTGATGAATTGAAAAATTCTCATCTTTATCTTATCTTTATTATTTAGGACTGGATCAAAGAATATCGATAAACCAGATGGAAAATTGCTTGTCTGACGCTCGTCAGTTTATTGAGAAAAGTAGTTATGATATGCTAAAAGATTTCAATAATGAAAGGATATTCAAAAAAAAAGATGTTTGTTTATGAAGGCAGCAATCAACCTATACACTCTGCCAAAAGCCGGTATGAGCAAAATTTTTCAACACCATGACTGATTCTGTGATAAGCAATATGGATTCGAGATTTATATCAACACTTTTTATTGTGTTTTTTTTTTAATTTTGTTGTTTGATGTTCCAAAAAAGTACATTAGTAAAAATGTTGGTAAGTGTTTCTCAATAAATAAAAAATTTCAAGTGTTTTTTCATTTTATAAACCTTTACTCTTGCACCTTCAGAGGACCTCGAAAAATGTACCTTGCCCACATTAAATTTAGGTCTTGCGCCGCCACTGATAAAACTTAGCAGTCACTATTTGAGAATAATTATGATATAAACATCAAAAACTTCAACAGTAACTAGGTGATGTTATTTAGGATCATACTGTTTGGAAATGTGTTTCCCTGAAAGCCAAAGTTGATATG
The DNA here is from genome assembly GCA_015342065.1 of Leptinotarsa undecemlineata. Taxonomy (NCBI): domain Eukaryota; kingdom Metazoa; phylum Arthropoda; class Insecta; order Coleoptera; family Chrysomelidae; genus Leptinotarsa; species Leptinotarsa undecemlineata. The sequence goes on from WOGP01008283.1 coordinate 2,014, forward strand.
TTACACAATATGTTTTTAAATATGAAATGATTTGTTTAGGATGGCTCGTTTAAACTGGAATGCACTTATAATAGCAGAATGGAAATATCAAATAACAGGGTTATGTTAAAATCAATATTGGGTGCACTGTCATAAGCACATGCATATTTTCTTACTTTGGGAAAGAGTACTCGACCTCAAAACTTTTGTTAAAGTAAAAGACTGATGATGAATGCTCCCATTGACTTACATCATCATTATTTTGAGTCAGAAACTTGAATTTTTAAAGCTGAAAGATTCATCTATCACAAATGGTAAATTTCTTTGCTATTTCACAAACAAATTTTGATTGGCATTAATCACATCTAAAGTTTAAACTTGGATCACACGTTAAAAGGGAAGAACTCATTAATCCTTATCTCGCACAAGTTTTGAATTTTGAGAGTTGATGTTCTAGCTGGTTAATGGAAAAACAGATTTTAAAAAGATACAACTGGATCAAACTATTGATATGCCAAATCTTTCACCATTTCTAAATTCAGCTGAATATACCAGTAACTTTTTTTTAAGGACAAAACACAAGCACTACAGGAACGCCATTAAGGCGCTGTATATTTACTTTAAACAGTAGCTGGATGATAGACTATGAAGAGGCAAATACTATTCCTGATTGTAAACCAGTGGAAACTTTCATAAAATAACAATTTTTTGTTGTGACTTCATTTACACATTTCAATAAAAATAAATTCCAATTGAAGCTGCAGTATTCTATTAAATGTATAAGGTGACATTTTGGATTTGAGAATTTAATTGCTTTATTTTTGTTCCATCGAATATATAAATGACATATCTTTTCAAGTGAAAGGTAAAATTGGAATTGCTGCATTGAAAACGGTATAACAGTTCTGGTGTGTGAGAGCAGTGTTTGTTTTAGTCAATATCTAATAATTTGCTGAATTGTATTTATCACGTGGTAACTAGTTGCTTAGTTAGGTACACTCATGAAACCAATGCTATTGTGAATGTTGTTTCAATTCTTACTCAGGGCAATAACTGTCTGATCCATGATAGGAATCGCAAGTTGAATTGTGAGACTTGGATAATAGTTTACACAAGTATTGACTTTTGAAGATCATCCTTCATAAGATGATGATAACTGGTTAAAAAAATGCATTTTAATCCCATCAATGAATGAAGACCATGCATCAAAGTGAAACTTACTGTATTGAGGATATGGGAAAACAAGACACAGTAATTCAAATGCATTTTCTAACTTTTTTATAATATTTCACCTGATAAAACTGTAACAAGATCTAAAGTAAAATTGATTGGATTGAAGATATAGGAAAACAAGACACAGGATGTAGAATGGGTTTTGTAACTTTTTTGTAATACCTCACCTGATAAAACTGTCATGAGTATTAACGCTGAGATTGCTCCAGCAAAAACAGTCAACCGAGGATGTCTCATAGCCATAATAGCAGCAATGAAAAATGTCTTATCTCCTATTTCAGAAACAAGAATTACACTTAAACTGGCTAGAAACCCATGTAAAAATCCCACATTTTCAACAACTCCACTCTGTGGTGTGGTATTGGGCAGCATCTGAAAAATAGTAAATGTTATTTTAGAATAGTCCAAGATTTAAGAAATACACTTACCACCGTTGGTTTTACTTCATCATCAGTTTCTTTAGGTTCCAAATCAGCCAAAACAAGTGTAAAATAAGTTAGGGATATGAAAAAACATGTTGACAGGGTACCGATGCCAGGGACATTGAGAGCACTGAACTTCATTGTATTATTTGACTGGTTTTTTTGTTCCCTCAAAGAATATTACTAGCACTCTCAAGTTAAAGAAGTTATCCTAACACGTCAACTGATATGAAGTTTGAATTTTACTCTTGTAAAAGTTGGATAACTGTTAAGATTAGTCGCTCGATCCTTATCTGAGACAAATCTGTCCCATGACTGATTGTTGTTTGAACATAATTGATAATCAATTTATGAAGTGGATTTTTTCGCTTCTTCCAGCTTTGATTCCTTTCTCCTCACTTATATAAGCGACAGTTGACATTAAGGTTAAGAGGTTAGATTAGAACACATGTCAATATTTCAGTGTCAAATCGAAACGGTGGCTGAGCACACTGCACCGTTTAGAAGGAAGTTTCATCATCTACGTGCACGTTAGGCGGTACCTTTAGAACTAAGTCAAATAGTAAAACAAGAACAAAGTTTTGTCAGCTATCAAATCGTTGAAATTTGTCGTGTTTCACGTTTCTAGAAGTATTGTTTTTCATCAATTCATCACTTTCTCTCGAACATTATTACCCAACGAAAAAACAATACTCTCATATAACTAACTGTATCTAATTTCATTGTATACAAAATATTATATAGAAATAATTAGTAGTAGACTATTTTACTAAAAAACCGAAAAGATTTGGAATTTCATTATTGCAAACGATACAAAAAAAGTTTGGAATATGGAATCAACTCAAGTTGCATAGTACCTATTCATTCTCTATAAAAATAAGAAACTTTTTTCGCTTATTGTAGTTATTGCCATAATAGTACTTCTCATTGAATAATATAAACTTTATATTTTTCGACTATCAAACTTAAGAAATAGTTCCTCTACTGAAGAAAAAATTGACATAACAGGTACGCAGCAACCTCAAAGAAATCAGCGTGCGAGCTAGTATCTCGAAAGATCATATCATTCTGAATTCCTGAAATCATTCAAATATTTTATACGATGGAATTAACGCCATGATAACTGTTATAGTATAATAACCTCCACAAGATGTTGCCTCTTTGGCTAATCCTTGAACGAAAACTTTTCTAGATGGCGAATTAGCAAGAAAGATATTGTGAAATGTGATCTTATTTTACCCTGTCTCAAACCGTTAGATTGTTTTAAACACTGAAACACATTGGGTAATGAAGATCAATTGTATTTCTGTAATATGGTTGACGGAAGTCAGTTTCAATATTCAATTCAAAATAATAATAGGTATATCATTCTCCCAATCCCGCCCATGTTTATTTCTTGATAACGTATCCATAAACTCACTGGTAATTTCCTTTTTGAAAAAAAAAAGAATCATTCAAACATTAATAAATACAAAAAAATTGCTTCGTTCCCAATTTTTTTGGGAATTGCTTAAGCGAAAGATGTTAGTTAAGATTGAAGAAACACAGAAAAACATGATTTATTATCATTACTCAGAAAGTGGTGTGGTAAGAGCAGGTATACCACAAAGTTCTATTGTAAGACCCTCCCATTTTTTATTTATGTTGATGACATCATTTGCAATTTTCTGGATGTCTCGTTCACACTTTTTGCATATAACATAATCCGAGGAAATTAATTTGAGCACTTAGTACCTCCTGCACAAAGCATAATGGATGGCCTTTGTGAATGGTTCGTATCAAATAAAATGATGCCCAATACCATCAAAACACACAGAATTCTATTCAATCTTTAACGCGACGCATTGGACGTAGAACTCGCCATGAATGAAAATCAAATAAGCCCATTTGACTCAACAAACAAAATGCACCTTTTATTAATTATATTGTGTAGGAATCATTTGAATGATATCTGAAATAATGTTTTTAGTATAATTCAGCGTTCATATAAATGTATTTGTTTCGAAAGTATTTTTTTTCATGTTTAATGTTTGTATGAAAAAAAGCTGTTTCGAAAGGGTTTTTTCTTGCAGTTGGTGTCTGAAAGTTACTTCTTTGCATGGTCTACACAACTTTGTATTGAGTTAATTTTTGAAACTGATTGCTTCCTTCCTTTCTTTGGAAGATTCCCACATTTTTTGTTTCAAGATGAAAAAGTAGAAAGCCAAAACCTTTCTTTTCCAAAAAAAAAAGCATACCACACTCTCAAATAAAAAATCTGTTGAAAATATGTGTGTTAAAAACTGTTTTACCGTTAACCGGCTGTCGTTTCCCCACGAATGATCACTATTAGAAGTCGAATCTTGTGCGAGTTAAGGATTAATGAGGTCTTACCTTTCAGCGTGCGATTTCCAGAACAAAAATCACATATTTGTACATGGCTCGGTCTCAGTCATATAATGTCTTGCAGGAATTTTTTCAGGGCACATAAGATTCTTGCACTTAGCAATGTGTTCATTCTCAAAATATTATTATTAATACATAATAAGAGAAATGACCTATATGGACTGCTAGCTTCAGAGTTCTGTATCTCATAAGAAATCAGTTATTAACACTATACCAAACCCGTTGTTTCATTTCATCTACCCGATGAAATGAAACAACTTTCATTGAAAACAATCGAATATGACCTGAAGAAATTATTGCAGCATCATTCGTTTCATATTGTTGACCGTTGACTTCTTTTTTTCCCGCATGCCTTGAGCGATTTTTATGTATATAAATAATTTATTTAATATTATCATGTTATTAATGAATTGATGTATCAAGTTAGAAATTAAATCTAATTCTTACCATTTGTATCGCCCAGTGAACTTTGAAATTTCAAAAATTTTCCAGTCCTTTGCGAGTCATTTTACTTATCACCGGTAATACCTCAAGAAGTAATGGATGCCATAAAATCTCTGAAGCAAACTAAAAGCCTCGATATTCATGAACTCAACTCCAAAGTAATAACAGATACTAGTGACATTATTCTAGTTCCACTCACTGATCTGATAAACTCAATCTTTATGTCAGGAATATTTCCAGATTGCTTTATACTTTCCAAAATAACAAAATAACAACTACCGTCCTATTTCCATTATCCCAGTTTTTGTGAAATTATTAGAAAATATTCTGAATAAACGATTGAGGTATTATTTTGAGTCAAATAATTTGTTTACCAACACCCAATGTGGTTTTCGACCAAATCGCTCTACTGCTCTCGCTGTCATGAATGTCGTGAAAGACATAGTATCTACATTGGAAGATGGTATGCAAGCGGTTATCACCTTGTGTGACCTTTCCAAAGCATTTGATTGCGTGTCACATGATATATTGCTTGAAAAATTAAATTACTACGGGGTTAGGGGAGTACCACTCAATCTGATACAATCCTATTTGAAAAACATGTTTCAAGCGGTAAGTATTAGAAATTCCTTATCTACTTTCAAACACAATGAACATGGTGTGCCTCAAGGGTCAATATTAGGACCGTTATTGTTTATAGTATACACTAACGACTTAAGTAACTATATATGGTTCCGGTGAAAACTTATTCGTTTGAAGATGATACGACGTTCATATATTCTGGCAAACTGAGATTAAATTTGCACAGAATTCAAGAAGACTTAGATAATAAATCTGAAAACTGCTTTGCAGCCAATAAACTTGAACTTAATAACGATAAATCACAGTAGGTATCTTTATTTTTCGGCTGTGAATGCCAAAGAAACTCATTCTATAAATTTACTAGGAGTAACTCTGAATAGTGATCTATCGTGGAAACATCATATTACAAAATTGAGAAATAAACTATAACCAATTTAAATTCACTCAGAACAACATATTTTTCTTTATTTCATTCACACATAAGTTACGCTACTATTCTCTGGGGTGGTTTATCCGATTCTCTCTCAATTTTTCGTTGTCAGGATCTTGTCGCCTGTGTCAGCTATCTGAAATACTGCCAACCTCTCTTTATTAAACACAGAATAATGTCTTTACCGTGTTTGTACATTTTCCAAGTTCTAACAGAGATTCACAAAAACTCGATGCTCACCAAGCAATTGGACATACATAGCTATACTACCAGACAAGCAGATAACCTAAGATTAAACAAGTTACGCTTAACCAACTTAAATTATTAACCTAAATTATTATCTTTACAGTTTATCATCAACGAAATTGAAATCATTGAGTATACATTTATTCAAAATAAGGAAAAAAATTACTATAGACGACTTGTTTTTATTCCAAAGAGACTTTGTAGGGAATAAAATTCGTCTCGCCCAATTTTCCAATTTTATGTTACTTCTAGGTTTTTTTAACTATCGTTTTTTGTTTTAATATAATTTCAAAAATTACATTATTTTACACTATAGGTTATATTTTAACAATTATTATTCTACAGCTGTTTTTTTTTCTTAATATGACATGCTACAAACAAACATGTATTGTAATGTAGTCAAACAAATATATTCTATTCTATTATATTCTAATGTAGACGTGTTTCACTGTTTTTGCCAACAGAATATATTTACAAAGATAAGGAGGTGAACTGTTTTCGATGGGACCCCCAGTATATTTATATACAGTTTTTCAATACCTCATACTTTCGAAAAGATGGAAACCATAGTTGTATATTCAATAGCGTACTAGAGTATTATTTTCAATCATTTGTTTATAAATCTGACATATCGTAATATTTACACTTATCAGTATCAATATTTATGATAAAAGTGTAACTGATCGTTGTATGTACATGAAATATATTTGAAAGAAACTATAATTGGGGGTATTTATTAACGCACTGAAACTCAAAACAATGAGTTTCAGTGCGAACAATGAATTCAAGAAATTTTGTCTACTTGTTTTTGTGCATGCAAATTTGGGAGCGGCCTCTCTTAACATTTAGTGGTTTTTTTATTTCAATCGATACATAAATTAAAAGGTTTGACTGTTTTGCTCTTCAAAAATGTTTCTGCAGAGTTTATTAACATCACCAGTCTTCTCCTCACCCCTCACTATATCAATCAATCAAATATTCTTTAATGTCAGAAGAAACAGTTCTCATCGACAAAGTCATTGTACAGGTAAAACAAGTTGAAATGTTAAAAATAATAAATAAATTGTACTGACTTAGTATATAGACTAAAATAAAAACTAAACTAAAAAAATAAAAAAATAATAGTCTATATACAAATGTACCAATAAAGACTTAATAATAGCGTATTTTAATGATAACAAAAAAGGTTCATTACTCTAAAATTACTCCATTTTGTAGAAAGGAGAATGAGTGACTAGCAGTTCTTTAACATGTTTTTAAAACAATCCTAATGATTTAATTTCCTTAAGCTTAGTGGTGAGCAATTATTAATTTTTAGTCCATTATAAATGAGAAATTCTTAAACAAGATTGTTTTTTGGTAGAGGTTATATCAATTTTTAAGATGATCGCGTACAACTTGTACAACTTGAACCATATGTAAGATTTGTTTGTTGCATTCTACCCAGGCGGCTCTGCCATAGACTAGGCGGGCTCAGTAAGAGCATAAATAAACTGATTTAACAGCTGTAGAACCCAATTCACGTGATATCCTAATGTTATAGCATCCAGATGACACTTTTTGCACATTTTCGTGACATGGTCGTTAAATTTCAATTTATTATCAATGGGAAATCGTAGAAATCTGGTGGAGGAAACATTTTTAATGTTTTTTTGTGGGCAAAAAGCTCACAGTGGAATGTTGATAGATTAGACTTATAGCATTGAAGACAAGCAAGTTATCGTCCCACCAGGTTTTAATTTTTTCAATGTCTACTTGTATCTTGTGATCAAATAAGCAGTGTTCATCATTATCATGTCAAAATTTGGTGGTATCATCGGCAAACAATGTTTACTTCCCAGATACACTGAATTTTGTGAGATCATTTATATAAATTAGTAACAGTATGGAACCAAGTACTGACAGTGTGGGACAAGGTCTTAACCCTGTGGCACACCGCAGGTTAGTTCCCGCCATTTGTGAGCGATGCACATAAAGATGCACTTCAAAATCTACTATTTCACTTCAATTCCCAAGAAACACCATTTTACTAGCGATTTTTCACACACAGAAGTTATGTATTAGATCAGTGTCACATTATTTTGAAAATTATATGGTATGAAAATTATATGATATTCAAATGAGTATCGAAATTTTGGAAAGTGTCATGCATAACGAATATGTTAATGATAGAGGGTAACTTCCGTATTTCGTCCTATATCATCAGTAGCCAATAAGAAGGAAACCAAATATAACAATTTCATATAAATTGTATTCCAGTTTATTCATAATCTCTGATTTGAAGTTTATACAATGTCTGTAAGAACTGTGAGTTATATAAAATTACCGTGATAGTTTCAGTTCAATATGTGCGTTTTTCAGGTGCTTCTAACAATGTTACTTAATGGCTTTTTACATTCAGAGGGATTTTTCATTAATAGCAGGGATATTCGAAAAATTTTCGATTTCATCCCAACTTTCAATGATTTCTATCGAAGAGACTCTGGTTTGGCAAAAGGTTTCAAGGAACGAAGGCAACACAAAATATATGAGAACAGCATCAATGAAAAATTGAACAAATTACACGAGTATACCATAGAAAAACCTGGTCATATCTTGGATTACGATTATTACGAAGATTCTACGACAAATGAACATTATGGCCACCCTGTTGAAAGCGATAAGAAACATCAGCAAAGACATTATGGGCGCTTGGAGTTTGAAAGATTACAAGAGTTGGACAACAAGATCAAACGTGGAGTGATAAGATTGATAGAAGTGAAAAACAAAAAACCAGACTATTCGAAAAATCGTTATGTATCATCACTCTCAATACCAGCTATTGATGCTCATGTGATAAATAGCGATTATGTTTATAATAATGACGAACATTTTCTGCAACAAGGATCTTTCAGAAATATAAAACAACATGAACGTCTTCTCGAGGGTGAGCTAAATTATTTTAAATGAATTGGTGTAGAGAAAAAACTAATACACGTTAAATATTTCAATAATTTTAATATGTAAATTTAATTATATTCGTTAGCAATAATCACAGGATGATTTCTTTATTTATGATTCACTTCCTCATTATCGGTTCACATTATATTTGTTTTTGGCACAACTCACATTTATTTCAATGATAACCTTATTATACGTATTAAACGTTTTTTGACGTGGGAAATCATAAATTCGTATTATTTTTCATGTACATCTACATGTACATCTGCGTACGCTGTCATTTTTTTGACAATAAACTTTTGGTACTTTTCATGAAAATAGAAAAAACCATTCCCACATCTTTTCCAACTAAAAAAGGTACACTCCGCAACAACGCTGGGGGTGATCGTTTTCGAAGTATTTACAATTGTCTATATCTGTTTCAAAAAATATATGTTTTTTCCCGTTAATCAGCTGTCGCCCCCATATGAACGACAACTCTCAGGAGTCGAGAAACTTGTGCGAGCTAAGGACTAACGAGGTCTTACCTTTTAACGTGTGATTCCTAATACGGTTGCAGAATTATCCCCGCTCCAACCAGATAAATTCTCTCGAGAAAAATATCTGGTCGAGGCGAGAATCGAACA
>WOGP01008284.1:0-11300 GCA_015342065.1 Leptinotarsa undecemlineata
ATGACATACCCTATTTTAATGGCTCGAAGAACTATCGAACGAGATGGTTTTGTTAACTCCCATATTCTATTCACATTCTGTGAAGTGTGACAGTTTTCCTTCTTCAAGCATTCATGAATATTCAAAATTACTCGCTGAACTTGAACATGTAAATCCTCATTTTCAAATTCCGGATCCCTGTCGATTGACACAGATTCCTGACACGTAATATTATCATTTGTTTCAAAAGGTCTCCAGAAAGCCATATTGATGAAAGTACCAAAAACACTAAGATTTTCACAAAAATTAGTTTAAACGATGAGATTGGAACCTTTGGTGTAAAAGTTGAAAACTTTTTCTAGAGATCAATTACCCTAACACCAAATTGATATTTTTGTACTCGACGCGCGTTTCGCTAACAAGGTTAGCATCTTCAGGAGAAGCAAATTGATACTGAATCTGAAGAAAAGGCTTAGCTGTTTATATACCTAAAGTTTTTTGGTCCGATGTGGACTTTGTTTATCAAATGATGATCATCCTAATTGATTTGTCGGTAATTAACTGGTGGAATCACTACCTGCAAATTAATTTGTCCGGTTTTTAATATATTGTTGACAAAAAACAAAACACACCTGAGCCTTGTCTTTAGATTCAGTATCAATTTGCTTCTCCTGAAGATGCTAACCTTGCTAGCGAAACGCGCGTCGAGTGCAGAAATATCAGTTTGGTGTTAGGGTAATTGAACTCTAGAAAAAGTTTTCAAAAATCGGTTTGCAAAACCACTCACTACCTCACCCAACGAACACACGGCACTGATAAATAAATATTGTGAAACGGACAAAAAATTAGTATTCAGACAGTCCAGCTAGCCGAGCCTTTTTTCCTCAACTACATTTGATAGCACGTTCCAATTGGGAATGAATAGACTATACTGTATTTTCAAAGTAAAAATATAAATTACTAGCTGTTGCTCGCTCTTATATGGACGTACAGCCGAAACTACTGAACCTAGAATCTTGAAATATGCAGGCACCTATGTTTTTTGTATAGCGTAAATAAACATCAAGAAAGGAAATCAGGAATTTCCACTCCCAAGGAGGAATGATAGGGTTCACAGATTATATTGAATTTCCTCAGTTTTGAAGTTGAAAACCTGAAGTTTTGGGTTAATAAAAAACTTTTTGTTTGAAATGGTCTGTCACGAAACTTAATTTGACAAACCAAATTCTACGCTGGCGAAGCCGCGTACATCAAAACTAGTATAATGAATAATTCTACTTATCAAAAAAAAACCATATATTGCTTTAATTAATTTTTGGCGGCAAAATTAAATATACCGGAAATTTACCGCCAAATCATGCATGTATTTGTTAGAATTGCAGAAAAGCTCACTTCAACTATAAATTACATTCACTTAGAAAAAACTTATTTGGCCAAAACTCTTCTTAATTATATAAAACCTTGGTCAAGCAACAGCTGCATGTGTTTCCCTATACAATAGTTTAGATCTAAACTGATGTAAAAGTATGAGTCATTGAGTAGAATGAAATTCATATGATTTCAATTATTATTGTATAAAGCACAAACTCTCCATTTGATAAGTTAGTAAAATTTTCGTTTATGATGTTTAAAAATTTCAATTAGTTTCTACCTCAAACTCAGATAAAATAAAATGATCATTTAGGTAGAGAGTAACAGGATCCAAATTGTTACTATATGAAGTATAAATCAAGTGGAATTTAGTCCATATCCACACATTTAGTCCACACGTGTGGCGTTTTTGTAAAATAAAGTGCAACTTGAACACGATATGGATTCTCATCAAGTATCAGCCAATTCCATCACATATATAAAAGTGTGTGCCATTTGGCTTGGCATTCGAATATTTTTTTGAGCAAAATAAACAAAAGTTTTTTATAGCGGGAGCTACCCGTTACCTAATAATAATGATTACAAACAGTTTCATCACATGACACTCATCTAAAAATATTTTCAATGCAACAACTCCCACATACAACTCAACAATAAAAACAAAAAAATTATTAATTTGGTAAAAAGCAAATCACAATTGGTGTTAAAAAAATGAAGGAGAGTGCCTCATTAAGTAATTGTGCTTGCCAAGTCCTACCACAGAAATTATTGATAAACAATTGAACAAATTTAAAAATTGGTACCTGGCATCGACAAACGACGTCTACATCAGTGGCAAGCATATCTACCACCTTGCCCTTGCCTTCGTCTCCCCATTGGGCTCCAAGGACTACCATCACCTTGTGCTGCTCTTCAGTGCGGGCTCTCTTTCTTGGAGATCCGTTCAATCGGTTGGAATCACTAGACATTTTGATTTAAATCTGTGGATCTTCCGATATTTCCGACACGACTTTTTATCACACAGGCAAAACAACTGCACCGCTCGGCTCTTACGGATCGACAGAAAGGAAAATCCACAGAATTCAGAATGTTTCAGAATGTTCCCAACTGTCAAACATTTATCATCCCAAAGTCCCAATCAAAAATCCCTAAAACAGATTCTGACTTTTTAGGATCATACATGTTAACATTGAATAAGTTTAAAATTGAATGAGTTTAACATTTTTGCGGGCGGTTGAAATGTTGTGCAGGATCCACCATTCCGTTGCAGCGTGAATCGAACCATAAAAAATTGAAATTGATTATTTAAAAATATAACACACCTTAAAATCCCAACTCACCTTTTTCCCTCTAAATTTCGGAAAGAAACCCCTAAATTGAAAACCCTGTCTTTAGCTGATTCAGAATCGCAATTTGAATGGTTTTCGAAATGTTAAATATAGTCGCACAGTTGAAATTTTAAGTTTTGCGCAAGTCTACTCTCAATAATCAGCTGGGAAACTAATTTTATCAATCCTAGAATCATTGTCTATAGTTTTTAGAAGATAAAACTTCCTGTTGAAGATGATCACTTGGTGATGGAAATACGTGTCGAGGTGTTAAAAATAATGATTTGGTGTTGGGAAAAAACTCCAGTAATATTCATATATTAATATTGTTTCATATTTATCAATATCCTCTTTTTCAACTAGCACATCGAAATATTTGGGTCCTAGTATTTTATATATTTTTGGAGTTTCATTCACACATTTTTTATTTTTAGTTCTCATGAATTTCAGAAATAATAACACCTATAATAATCATAGGCATTTTTGATAGAATGCTGATTAGTCTGTAGAAGTTGTCACAGTATCGTTCAATACCTTTCGCTTGTCTCAAACCTCCCTTGTCTGAAAGACCTCCTAACTTCCCGATGCATAATTTGAATAAATCAATTTTATCCCTATGTAAAAACGTCTAATTTGAGTAAATTTTGGTTAGTAGGTATTGTCTGATTGACATCTGCTCTGTGTACGGTATTTACGAGAGCGAGGAAGAAAATGTGATGGTTAGCTTCAATATTATCATCTGATATTTTAATTGTCACTTGTCATATTAAAAAAGTGGTCGAGTTTTAAGTTTATTTTTTGGAAAAGTCTCTCTCTCTCTAGATAATCTTGGCTTTTGGTTTTGCAAAAGTTAATGTGAAGACACGCCTGAGAAAACTATTGTACAGCGAAACACATGTTGCGTTTTCGTTGAACTGTTTGTGTTTCATGAATATGTTATGGATTTTCATTAAGTATTTACCGATTCCATCATATACCCAAAATTCTGTCAATTGGGATGGAATGAGAAAACAGAAATCAGTTGAACAGTTGAGGTGATCCTATAAGAAGTTTGAGTTTCACATAAATTGCGTCATTCCAGCCAAAAGTTACTTGCTATCTCTGCTCAATCAACTAGTTGCGATCAATGATCAAAATAAGTGAAGCAAGTACTTCAAATAACTTTTGGTGTGAATGATTCAACCCAGAATAGTTTAGTGATAACAAAACGCACATAAAATTTGATAAATGAACTAACCTCATGAGTCATCAAGTATGACTGATTATTGACAGTGACAGTTTTTTGACTCCGGGTTTTTCGATATCTGTAGACAGATAAAAGTCTGAAAGAAAGACTGAACAATAAAATGTATGGATGATATCTTCTCTTCAATGCAAGATTTTGGCATTACCGATACTAACATTATTTAAAAGGTGCTCTTATTCTAACGCACAAATGCAATAACTTGGTTGTGATTAAAGGTGAGTTGAAAAAAAAAACTATCTTTGCGAGTTCTATTTATATAATTTCAAGACTGGGCTTTATCTCTTATATGAGTATACTTGCAGCCGAGAATAGTCATCCTTCTTGCAAGATAACAGTTTTATTGATTTACTTTTATCTTATCTTACTTCTAATTTATCTAATTGTGCATAAAACACCTTGAAAATCCTGCTCTGAGGTAGGATAAGTGAATATATTTTATATTGTTTAGAAATGGCGGCAGTTAGCGAGTTGAGGGTATCTTGGTTTAGCTGTTGTTTGCCCCAACCCCAAAAAAGACGTCGTCGAATAGACAGGTAAGAGATGAACTCCTTATTAGGATAATTATGTACTTTATATTTCAAAAGCGTGCAAGACGTGACTTCCGGTTTCTCCTATTAAAATGCAATACTAAGCAGTCATCCTTGCAGGTCAATGATAGGCAATCCGACAAATTTCCAACACACTGGACATATAGGAAGCCGGGATGTTGAGATGCCCGGTGACCAGCTAGTAGCACTCCAAAATCAAATGAGAAGCAAAGGCGGTTATGAACCCCCTTACAAGGTAAACCTCAATTTTTTAAAAATAACTTTTATGTTATTCAGTATTTCGCGCAAGCGGTCTTATTGTACGCCCACATCTTTTTTTATTTTAGGAACCGGATTGGTGCCAATAGTTCTCTTAAGTCAGCGTGTCATATTGTAGGAGATTCTATTATTTATTTATTTTATCGTATCATTTTCCTGAGTTAGTTCCATCGAACTGTATATAATTGTTAAGAGCAAATATTTTGATATTTTTTTATTGTTCCTAGTAACAATGATTTAACAAATGTTTTATAGTATTATAACCTTTATTTGGAATTCAAAATTCCTTGTTCTTATTGGCATGTGCAATGTTGAATGTGTTATTGACAAAATTTATCACAATATTTATGTACTATAATACTGCAGTTAGAATGAGGGGAAATAATATTTTGCTCAAAAGCACTTTTCGTTTCAATAGATGTGACATAGTGAAAACTTATTACAAAAGATTTTCAAACAGTTGGTTTACAGTGGTGATTATTTTCATTTGTATTTGTTTATGGCAGAAGCCAATATCTTGAACCTATTCTGTTTTCATCATCCATTCAAGTTGTGGAATGATTCAGATGAATCGGTCCATTCAGAGTGGTCCTTTACGAGAAAGATAAGAAAACTATTTCGTTTGTTGAATGTCCTTCGATATTCATTTTAGTTTTGGTTATTAGACAATCATATCTTAAGAAAATAGTAGTATTGTGTGAATACCCCACACAAATTTTATATCATATTGAACACAGGTTTTTCTGACCTCAACTTATTATGAGTTTGTCATTTTGGCAGACTTGGTAATAAAGAGTTTTTTAGTCAACCTAGAAAAGTATCGACAGGTTGTATAAAAATCTCCCATTCAAATTAAAAATCCTCGAGCTTTTTGAGTGTGCTACTTCAAAATGAGCAATAAATAATTTTTTATCGAGCACACAAATGATCTTATTCATTAGGTTCCAGTTGTATTAATTCAAAATTCACTATTGTCACAATTTCATATACTCCTTTTAAATAATTTATATAATTTTTGAATGGTACTCTATAAAGTGAGAGTTTTTTTAGTATTAATAAATTTAATTCCTTTTCTTAATGAATGGAAAGCGTGTCAAAATTGATTTGGAAAGTAGTTTTAGCAAAATAATATTTCTTTGCAATCGCAGTTTTACTTCAATACTCTTACATTGAAATGTACAGACTAGTTTAGTTGGTCGTTAGATTTAAGTCGCATTTATAACCAAACCGTGCATTGAAAAATGCCTTCATATGATAATATTTTTGGATGAACAGATTTTGTACCCAAATCACTATATATTGTTAAGATTAAAAAGAAATAGGAGTTTATTTGAGTTATAAATCAAAATAAATTATTTTTACGTTTGAAAATATTTAGGTATATTACCTACAAACATAATTGAAATGATTTTTTTGTGTTGAACCTTTATGTTTATTTCGAGCCTATGATTATTTCTGTGGTAAATTTTCATTTACTTCTCATTGCAGGACGTATGAGTATGAAAAGTTGTTTTATATTTCAGATGATCCTGTCCTTAAAAAATTTCATAATAATTTCTTAGTAACAATAAATATTTTTATTACTAATGGATACAATTTTTGAGGGTAGCCAAAACACCCTAACAAACTGAGCAATTCGTTTGTTGACAGTTATCAACTATATAAGGGAAATAAATAAAAACGTTTGTAGAGAAATGTGGCAGAAGTATACGGATTGAGAAAAGTTTACTGAATAGAAAAGAAACAGTGTATAAAATGTCACAATTTTTTCAACATATAATCTCCGAGTTCCTCAAATTCTTGACCTATAGGCTGTTGCTACCAAAAAACCGATCTAACAGCCTCAAGCAGCACATAGATATTATTCTCTTTGTTTTCTCAATGTGACGACAGCATTTGCTAATTTTTGGGGAACAACTTTGCTATTTTTCCGGATGTAGGTAACCATTTTATTAAGTGTGGGTATTACTATTCCCGGGACTCTTAACTTTCAAACGCTATATGATATCAAGATCGGAAAATTATACATTTATAGGTAAGTTTTGTACGACCCTGATATCCCTTTCAAAAGTTGTGAGGGGGGACTAATAGGAGTCTCCTTACAGTTGCAACTCAGTTTCCTTATTTGGGAGAGAAAACTCTTGACAGCTGTTTAGTAGGTTATGCATTAATATATGTATGCCTCTATTTCTGTTTCAACTATTGTCTAATCAATATTTATTCAATGACAACTCTTATATGTGATCACATCAATCAGTGATCAAAGTTTTTAACCAGATTCATATTTTGCCTTAGTTCAAGTTCTGAATAATAGATGACAGAATCATAAACTTTCAACTACCTTTTTCGACAACAAAATTTCAGACACTTACTTATTAGTATTGTGTTCTTATCATTTCAAATATCGATGAATAGGCGTAATATATATTCATAATTTCACATAAGTGGTAGCGACATCTGTCAATCAGTAGTTATAGATTTTGAATAACTATGGGATTGGAACCTTTGGTGTGAAAGTTGAATAACTTGTATTGAAGGGGTTATATTTTTAGGAGTGATTAATTTTTGGGAAAGAAAGTTTTTGGCTTTCTACTACTCCATCTTGATACAAAAATGTTTATATGAAAGTAGCTGTTTCAGGAGGACTTTCTTTCAGTTTGTGTCTGAAAGTTACTTCTTTGCATGATCTACACATCGATGTATAGAGTTACTTATTTTCTAATTGATTACTTTCCTCATTTCTTTGGAAGATTCTCTCATCTTTTTTTGTATCAAGATGGAGGAGTAGAAATTATTCTGACTATTAACAACCGAAAAGCCAGTTTCAGTATTTTTCTTTATAACTTGTCTATTTTTCTTCTATTTCAGCTCACATTATTCTTCACAGAATAATTTTCACTGATTTATCATTAATTTTTTTCCATATCATTTCTAGCACTAATATTTTCGCTTCTTCGCTCAATATGGTATTACCTTTCAGACTAGCCAGAGAAAAATGTGCGCAACTAGAGCCGGGAAAGAAATAATAATAATATCAAATGGCACATTGAATACCTGTTGAAACCTGGCATACATCAAGTAGTTCACACTCTATCATTAGCCCATCATGAATATTCATAAAAAGCGACATTGAACTAATACGATTTGCGCTAATAGCTCTAATTGCGGGTATATCGATCAGCAGATCTCTGCGAGAAAAAGCGGTTGGTAGCAAGAATAAATAACTGCATGTTATAATATATTGTTTCAATTTCTGCCAGGAATGTGCTCCGCGAGATTATTTTTATTTATGAGATGATGTGGATATAAATATTTACTATGATGGCTGTGTTATTAGAACTAATGCTTATTTCATGAGGATTTATATAGAGAAGGGAAGCTACATGTCACTCACCAAGTTGAGATTTTCAGGAATTGGTCGAACATGATGAAACTTACCTGAAAAAAAAGGATGTGCATTAAAGAAAGTTGTACGATAAATCGATTTTGGATTATCCATCATAATCATTTCGGAAGCTTTTTTGACTCTGGATAAAATTGCCCAGACTAGAAATAATTCGCTGAAAATTAAGTCATGCCTTGAAAGTTTGATGCCATCTTCAGAGAATATATTGATCCTAACAAAACCACTTTCGAAAATCATCAGTCATTATTTCAAGGCAATTTTCAAATAAGTTAACTAGTTTAGTGGTCCAATAATGTTTCTGAAAAAAGGTTGGTTGGGTAACAGGATCAATTTTTTCTCAAAAAAATACAATTGTTTCCTTGCCAACGTTTCGAATTTAATTGAATTATTTTTCAGGGCTCCTTAGATGAATTTTCATTGACACACCTTCCACGAAACTTATACAATTATTATCGTTTCAAATTCTCAAGAAATAATAAGTTCTCAATTAAATTACTAACCAAAAAATAGTTTTTTTGTGTTGATAATATTATTATTTCAAAAGTAGACATTCAAGATACATATTAAAAAAATTAAAAACATTACAACAACCAAATTTTCGAGACAACACAAAACGACATGAAACAAATGAATGGCTTTATCTGTGATTCTGATAAGATGGAGTCCGTTTTTTAATCAATGGCAGAAAGAAAAGAATGAAAAAAGGGTAAATTGTTCAGGTATTTTACGTATCAAATTGAAATATGCAGTATTGAGGTCATCAACATATCTTCTAGTGTTAACACTATCGTATTTGAGGATATGCATCATTTCGCTTAAAAATCTTTTTCATAAATATGGTTGAACATCTAGAATAGTTAAATGATCAAAGTCAAAGATGTGTCTATATTTTTTTTCATGTTGAACGGAAGCTGTGGAGTTTTTATATTCAGTTTCTTACTTAGAGTCTCTCATGTGTTCTAAAACTCGTTATTTAGGATTCCGTCCGGTTTGACCAACATCATTTGTGACAGCTTCAACAGTTCAATTTGTACACTATATTGGATTGTATTTCTTGTGGTGTTTTAGTTTTTTGTTTCAAATCAGTGTTTTTGTAAGGACAAAACACAAGCACTACAGGAAAATCCTTAAGGTATTCCCAGAGCGGTGCCTGTGCGAAAGTAGCGATTCACATTGGAAATGAATCGTGTTCACGTAATGATCTAGTTAACACACTGTGTCTCATCCTGCAATGCAATACTTAGTTCTTTGTTATTGATATTTGTAGAAAATATTTCTGTTAGTTACATCGTAAGGAAAATATTGGACGTTCAATATATTTCTCAATAACAATTTACTTTACTGTTTCGATTATTCTTGGAAAACTGCATAACACCCTAATGATGAATAACTTGAATCTGTGGAAGTATGGAAACTACAGTTCATAATCATTATACATTATACGTTTCATAAGTAATGAAACTATCACTAAATTTTCATTCAAAAAATTCTACAACTACTTGATGGCTAAACATTTTTGTTTTCATTTTGAAGTTCAATTCCACTAATTTTTTTATCATGTCAACCTATCGGAAATAGTGAGAATTCAATATTCACAATTACATCGAGTGATATTCAAAAACTTGATGACTGAGATACTTTTTGAGTTCCAAATCTACATATTGATAACCTCAATTACGCCTAGACACGCTTAGCATACGACATAAATTCATTCGGTTATGAATGAAATAAATTCAATTCCACCTCTAGCAAATCGAGATAAGACTTCGAAATTATTGATTCATGAAGCACAATTGACGTAATTATTATCATAATGAAACTAAATCCTTGAAACCTCTCTCGAAGGTTATAATCACATATCTCGGTATCCTACAGCTCTATAAATAAATAAATATATGAATTACTCGACTTGTCGCTAAGATTATGAAACAAGTTCTTCGAATTGGATTCATTTATATGTATTCAACAGAAATTCACGAGAATTACAGCCCAAAGAGATTCACCGACTTTAACTTTCATATCAACAATTGACAGGCGACTAAATATGGTGTTAACAGCTTCATTTTCAAGAAGTCACACCCTAATCAAGACACGAAAAAGCAGTTTATTGATATTTTCATCCCGAGATAAAGATATTTATCTCTTGTCGTATAATCAACTGATGCAAATTCATTCAATTATGTGTGAATTCAGTTTCTGGCTGTAAGTTCAAATACAATTACTTTTCTATAGCAATTTTTCTCTGATTCGTTGTAGAATCATATAGTTTATTACGCTCGCGACTACAACATACAATCCTAAGATGGGGTGGTATTGTTTCTTGTTATTTAAACAAAGTTGAAGGTACTTCAAAATAGTTTAAAAAGTTATTAATGGTAAAACAAGCATTTACCCATCTAATTATTTCTTTGAAGAATCCAAAATGTTAGACAACTGTATGCATACAGTTTACTTCAATATTCATATAAAAACAGAAGTAAGCTACAACCTTTCACAAACCCAAGTAAGACAAGGAGTATATAATACACAAAAATTGAAGCAACCTTCTGCTCCAGATTTGTTGGTCAGAAAAATCATATTTACTTGAGTGCAAAATTATTTAATCATCTTCCTGATAATTATTAAAAATATATAAAAATCTTGAACTCTGAACAACTATTTGAGAAATATTTTAAAAATTTCATTTACAATATGAAAAGAGACCGCACATTGTCTTGTTGAAAATGCAATAAACTTATTATATAAATAGAATAAAATTTTACTCTACCTATGATTAGAAATGTGTAGTAGTAACCTACTTCAATGATTATACTTTTACTGTAACCCTTCACTTTATTACTAAATGTCATAAATGACAATAAATCCAATACTTAAAATATACCTGAAATATTTGTTACCCGTGCGCAACTGTAAAAGTTTTTATGGGTTTCAAATATTTATTGGTTGAATACACTAGAATTTATATATAATTGATAGATAGATAGATAGATATTTATTCATGCTATTACACAAAGTGTTTTTACATACGTCAAATAAATATTTTGATAAACTCAAAAGAAACACACATACATGTGCACCAGACACAAATAACACATATAGGTATATACACATTTACATGTACATAAATAGAATTACACTATTAATTATTAAATTATTAGATACAC
>WOGP01008285.1:0-11299 GCA_015342065.1 Leptinotarsa undecemlineata
ATATGGAGTTTGAGAGTCTGGCCATTGAAGGAGCCCACAAGAAGCCCCTAGTCTAGTTGAGATATGTAGACGACACCTCCATAGTACGGAACCCTGGAAATGCAGAACTAGATACTTTTCTGAAGCATATCAACCACGTGAGCCCTTCCATCACTTTCACAATGGAGAAGAAAGTCCACAACGAATTGCCTTTCTTAGACGTATTAGTGAGGAGGACCGACACTTAATGGGAAACATCTGTATATCGAAAACCCACCCACACACCCACCCATCAATACTCTTCTAGACCGTGCCTTCGGGCTCTGTAATACAAAGGAAGATCTCGAAAAAGAACTGGGCATCATTAAAAATGACCACCAAGGGAATGGTTACTCCAGAGTGATGGTGGAACAGGTTTCAGCTATAAGACAGCAAGAGATCCACAAGGAAGAGAAGCCGCCACAACCAGTACTTGTACATCCCTACATCAGAGGTTTATCGGGAATATAAGAAAAATTGGTTCCAAGTATAACATCAGGACCTGTTTCAGATTTGGAAACGCTATCCGTAGTAGCGTTACAAAAACCAGGTCACCAAGCGCGGACTGCAATTCCAAGAATTGCATTTACCGGATACCCTGTGAGTGGGGAGAATCATACATCTGTGAAACTAAAAGGCCATTGAAAGTTTGCATTGCTGAGCACAAAAAACACACAGAGCAAGGAAAAACCAGCAAATCCGGTATAGCAGAGTATCTTTGGACTCATCAACATAAAATGAAGTGGGCTCAATCTGAAGTCGTCCACAAAGAGGAACACTGATTTAGGATGAAATTCAAAGAAGCCTTGTATATGTTGTTCAACAACGCATCTAGTCAAGCTAGCGTAGAGATACGTAACATATGGAAACCTCTAATCAAATGAAAAACGACCAACTTTCGCCAAAAGATCATCTCCCGCTAAAACCAATGAAGCGGAGAAAGGAAAAAGGGATTAGGTAAAAGCACTGGAATGATCTATAAATTGTCAGATCCCGGAGAAATGAATCCAGTTATCACCCGAAGTCGATTGTTGATACTGACAATCGAAATGTCGTGAAGTAACTTGGTTTGGAATCTTTCAATTTTCATTTGTTAGTTTTTTAAATATTTTTTCAAATTTTAGCTTTTATTGATATCTCAATTTTTTTTGTTGCTTGTATGTTATTTCTTTGTAATTTTAGTTTTATGTTTGATAAAACTATTATTTTTGGTTGATCCATTTGATTTTTTCCAAGGATTTCGAATCAATTTGTAGTTAGACAATGGAAATCCGAACTGATTAAATGGGTTGAGCTCCTGCAAAACTCTTTTCCTGAAATACGAAATACTGACAAAAACCCAATCTACATTTTAGAAGCTACATATCTCATTTACAAGAATAAATCTTGATATAAATTCACACTGATCAAAGAATCAATAATTTACGTCGGTGTCAAAATGTATGATAAATTTCCTGAAGATATAAAGAAAATGGATTCTCTTAACATATTCGCTAGGTATACACGAATACACATTTTTCATGTACAATTTGAAAGAGTGCCTACTTTTTGTCTGAAAATGATTAACAACATCGTAATGATGTTCATTTGAAGCGATAAGTCCCAATTTCCTGCGTTGTATAATCGTAGAATATTCTTGAACATATTTAGGTTCCGGAAATTACGTACCAGAGATAATAGGGATTTATGGTATGGTTCGCAACGTTTTATGAATATCATGAAAAATATGCATAAAAAATACAAATATGTCAGTTGAACTCGCGTTACCACATTCCACATAACCTCACGATGCGAGGAAATGAAGGGCTTTTCGAAACAATAAACTTCGTTATGTAATGTACCAATGAATTCACTGTTATGGTAGACTTTGAAGCCATTTTCAAGAAGCTATCACTACACAGAGGTCTCGATATTATTTAAGGTAGTTTTGAGATGGTCTCAT
Source organism: Leptinotarsa undecemlineata (assembly GCA_015342065.1). NCBI lineage: Eukaryota > Metazoa > Arthropoda > Insecta > Coleoptera > Chrysomelidae > Leptinotarsa > Leptinotarsa undecemlineata. The sequence goes on from WOGP01008285.1 coordinate 1,961, forward strand.
GAAAGATGAAAATACTCAGTTTTTTCCACTTTCCTGATTTGATGTTTTTAAAATTATGTTATTCTGAATTACTGATAAATTTCATTTTCGATCTTTTTTTAATTTTCTGTTTGCGAAAATGCGATCATGAACTATTATATTTTCATTATCGTTGATAATTCAATAGGAGAATTATTGATTTTCATCGAATGGAAAAATGCGTATTTTCATTAGCTTGACGACATATGAGGACATTTTTATGGTAATTTTTTGCGTGATACATGCATCTTTGTGAAAAGTAATTTTCTTTAAATTCATTCCTTTCTTCCTTTCTTTGGAAAAATCCCACCTTTTTTGTGTGATGACGGAAAAGGCCAAAACCTTCCTTTCTCATTTGTTTGAAGGTGGTTGGCAATGTTTCGTGGTCTATTCCATCAGTTCGGACTTCAAGTACGGAGTGAAAGAGCAGAATCAAGTGATCAGTTTCGACGTGGAAAGCCTCTACACCAACATTTCCATCGAAGAAGCACTTCAAATCATAAAGAGAAACGTTTCGAAGATGGGGACCTGAAAAATAAAACAAACCTAACGATACAAGTAATCATGGAATTACTAGGATGCTGTGTACGAAACTGCTACTCCCAACTGAAAGACAAATTCTTTATGCAAGATGAGGGACTGCCAATTGATACGCCACTTTTCCCGATTAAAGCTAATATATACATGGTGTTTGAGAGTCTGGCCATTGAAGAAGCCCACAAGAAGCCCCTAGTCTGGTTGAGATATGTAGACGACACCTGCATAGTACGGAACCATGGGAATGTAGAACTAGATACTTTTCTGAAGCGTATCAACAACGTGAGCCCTTTCATCACTTTCACAATGGAGAAGGAAGTCCACAATTGCCTTTCTTAGACGTATTGGTGAGGATGACCGACACTGAATGGGAAACATCTGTATATCGAAAACCCACACACACACCCATCAAGACTCTACTAGACCTTGCCTTCGGGCTCTGTAATACAAAGGAAGGTCTCGAAAAAGAACTGGGCATCATCAAAAATGACCATAAAGGGAATGGTTACTCCAGAGTGATGATGGAACAGGTTTCAGCTAGAAGACAGCAAGAGATCCACAAGGAAGAAAAGCCGTCACAACCAGTACTTGTACATCCCTACATCATAGGATCATTGGGTAGATGAGAAAAATTGGGTCCAAGTATAACATCAGGACCTGTTTCAGATTTGGAAACACTATCCGTAGCAGCCCCACAAAAACCAGGACACCAAACGCGGACTGTAATTCCAAGAATTGCATTTACCGGATACCCTGTGAGTGTGGAGAATCATACATCGCTGAAACTGAGAGGCCATTGCTGAGCACAAAAAACACACAGAGTGAGGAGAAACCAGCAAATCCGGTATAGCAGAGCATGTTTGGACTCATCAACGTAACATCAAGTGTGCTCATGCTGAAATCATCCACAAAGAAGAACACTGAGTTAGGATGAAATTCAAAGAAGCCTCGTATATGTTGTCCAACAACGCATTTAGTCAAGCTAGCATAGAGATACGTTACATATGGAAACCTTTAATCAAGCAAAAAATGACCAACTTCTGCCCAGAGGTCATCTCCCGCTGAAACCAATGAAGCGGAGAGAGGGATAAGGGATTAGGTGAAAGCACTGGAATGATCAATAAATAGTTGGATCTCGGAAAAATAAGTCCAGTTATCACCCGAAGACGATTGTGGATACTTACAATTGAAACGTCATGAAGTAACTTGGGTTGGAATCTTTTAATTTTCATTTGTCAGTTTTGTCAATGATATTTTTTTATTTTTGCTTTTATTGATATTTCAATTTTTTATTTTTTTTTGTTGCTGCTTGTATGTTATTTCTTTGTGATTTCAGTTTTTTGTTTGGTAAAACTGTAATTTTTGGTTGATCCTATTAATTTTTTCCAGGGATTCCAAATTAATTTGTTATGTTAGACAATGGAAATCTGATCTGATAAAATAGACTTTCCTCCCTCATGTTTATGATATTTTTTTATGATAAAAAAAAAGTATACCTATTTGGTGATCAATAACAAACATCATTATGATGACATATAATATACATAATTAATAAATCATTTCTATGATCATCTCATTACGAATGTTATTGTTTGAAACAATTTTGCTCCGGTATTCAACAGATGATTTTCATGTTTTCATATCATCAAATATTCAGAGTTGGCATTTTCCACCGAATAAACAAATGCAAATGATTCCAAACACCACTGTTGTCACCTGAAATGTTTCCCATAATTCCACCCCAGTTCAAAAGGCTGATTTCGATCCAGGACAAAATGCGAACAAATATAAAACACGATTTGCAATCAAACATTTAATTGTTTTCGATATTTCATGTTACTGATAGGTGGGACGAGGCAGAAGAGGCATCGAAATGGATATCGATGACCCTAATAATTATTCAAGTGGACCAATAACCGTTTGTTATTATGATGGCTCACAGGTCGACATTATACTGGCACAGAAATTAGCAAATGCTATCCGTTTTATAAACGAAACAATCAATTTTGCTGCAGACAATTATTAACCCATTCAGTTTCGAAAATGTTGAGTTATTCGACCGTGAAGAAAATTCAAACAGTCAAACGGTTGAACCAGTCAACAGATGAAAGGAAAAAGTGATGCTGAACTATTGATTTCAAGAATATTCGAAAGCTCGTTAGTTCGAATAGAGGTCACGTTTGCTATTGAGGATGGATTCCAAAAATAATTCTCACAATTCCTACTCCGTTTCCTGTTAATTTGTATAATATATAAGTTATTTTGAAGACATCATTTCAGAAATATAGAGACCATATTCAGCCTATGATAGTGAATGGATCAATTGGTAACACTTTTTCCACAATAGAACCAAAAACTGTTTCTCGACGCGCGTTGGGCTAATCAAGTAAGCATCGTAAGGAGATGACTAACTGAGGATGCTAACTTGGTTAGCGAAATATGCGTCGTGGGAGTAATTTTTTGAATTGAAAGAGTTATATTTTTAGGACTTATTGATTTTTGGAAAAGAGAGTTTTCGGCTTTCTACTACTTCATCTTGACACAAAAATATGTGGGAATCTCCAAGATAAACGGAGAGAGTATTCAATTTCAAATGAAGTAACTCTATACATAGATGTGTAGATAATGCATAGAAGTATCATTCAGACACACATTGGAAGTAAAAACCCTCCTGCAACAGATACTTACAAAGCAACAAGATTCCTTCGCTGGGATTTAATCAAATAAGTGAATGAATGCCATTACGATGTCATTGATGACATGAATAGAACATATTCATTTCGTGACATAAAGTCGTATATTCTGAATGAATCGTGTGTTTATTTTATAATGTTATCCAGATTGGTACTGAATAGCCCTAAGGCAAGTATCTTACGGCGATGTTCCATGTAAATGAAAGTTTTACCTCTCATTCAGTATATTGTATAGGAATCCTGTGAATGATATCTGATTCAATTCCATGATGAATGCTTGATATAAAAACTGAGTAGAGCAAAGTGTTTTTGTATGATTCATATAAAAGTATTTGTTTCTAAAGAGTTTTTCATTCGTTCAACTTAATGTTTATATGAAAGTAGTTGTTTCAGTAAGGAATTTTTGTCTGAACTGAAAGTTACTTTTTTGCATGATCTACAGATCTATATTTGGAGTTACTTCTTTTGAAATGGATTACTTTCTTTTTTTCTTTGGTAGATTATCAAAATTTTTTGTATCTAGATGGAGTACCTACTTGAAAGCCGAAAACTTTTTTTCCAAGAAGTTATTTTTTCTGGGGTGAAAAAATTGTTTTTAGCAGAAAAGAAACGTTTGTTATAGGATGTTAGATGTTAATGTTCTTCACGATTGAAATAACTAGTGGAACGCTAAACAACATTAGTGTATCTTATGAAGCGCTGTTTGGAACCTCTGGTGTAGTAATGAATATTACTAGATTATTTTTCCAACACCAAACCATTATTTCAACACCATTCACCATTTGATCATCTTCAAGAGAATGATCAGTTTGATCTTCAAGAGGAAGATCAGTTTGATCTTCCTATTGAAGATTATTACTTAGTGATCGAAACACGTGTCGAGGTGTTAAAATAACAGTTTCGAGCGTATCGAAATACGAAATTTTTTACTAAATGAAAAATATGAATTTTCTCTGATATGAAAAAAAAATTGGGTACAAAATGAATTTTTCACAAAGAGTATGAATGTATTCGCGTTCTGCTGACCTCATTCGTCTCTTCCGGTGACAAAGTCGAACTGTTATGAACAACACAGAGACGTCTAATAATATTATCTTAAAAGAAGCTGAGGAGATATTAAGACAGGTGTTTTATACCGGAACTTCAAAGTACGTCATAGCATTCTTAGGAATGATATCCATAACGAATGTCTGGAGTAAAAACTGGATAGGAAAAATATATTTCCCTTTAATTCAACTTTTGTATGGATGTTATTTCGGAATAGGCTTCTCTTTCAGTTTGTGTCCAAAACTAACGTCTATGCATAATCTACACAGCAGTTCATTCTGAACTTAGTCCCTTTCTTTTTTCCTTCAGAATTTTCTTGCAAGTTTAGTATAAATATGGGAAAAACGGAAGTCAAAAAGCTTTTTTTTTTTTAATTCTTCTCAAAAATATACCCCTTTCAATTTGAAGGATGTGTCGTTTCAAAAATTCAGTAACATCTGAAAGTGGAAGTTGTTGATATTGGGTTGTTTGAAAATTTTTATCTTTTCATGAGTCTGATTCAGTAATATATCAATGAATACTTGTTTCATTTGATTTATGATACAAGTCAATCAAATCTGTCAGCTTGAACAGTGGGTTCCCGAGAACCCAATGTTCTGGATTGGTTGCTTCAGGATTGGATGAAATTGGCAAAAAAATTTAGCTTAATCCTGATTGCCTGAAAGTTATCGAATTTCTTGAAAAATGGTGGTTAATTGGCGAGAGGTCTGTGGAGGTCTGAAGGCGGATCTTTCACGTTCAATTTTTTTAATTTCTGAACAGTGATGTGTGAAACGTGCGGACTAGCATTATTGTGGAGCAGGATCAGACCCCATCTGTTGACCAGTTTCGTCTGCTGCTGTCGCATTCAGATTCCGACAATTTCCCCACAATATGACTCTTCTGTGATGGTTTGGCTCGGTTGCAGAAAGCTATTATAGTGAATGACACCAGCTATTGGGCCTCATACAGTGACTTTGGTATGTGGCTCATCGGTGTCCAAACACTGTTGTGAACGTCTCCCAAGGTCCACTGCAAAGGCAGGATAAAACAGACCTCCAATCGTGACAATTTCAATTCATTATTGCGACTATTATTAGCGAAAATATAACTTAGTCCTCTCTTGGGATGATCTATGTTTTTTTTGTCGATGAGTTCTGCATTCCTTTCAATTTCATTTGATGTACCGCACGTGGAAATCCAACTATCATTAACGAAGATTGGGCTCAGTGCCCTTTTGGTATGCCATTTTTCTCCACTCCACATTGACGTCATCATCTTTTCTTATATATATACACATACCTTCTGCATCGTCTCGTTTCTATATCCGTCACACCTATCTTGAGTTGGGTGTTCCACAAGGTTCCGATGGGAGGTTTCGAAATCACCAAAATGAAGCGGCATAAGACTAATAAAGTGTTTTTTGTATATTTTTCTTCTTTTCTTCAGGAAACTCCCACTTTTTCGTCTGAAGATAGCGAAGTAGAAAACGAGAAAGCTTTTTACTCGAAAACAGTTGACCGTTACTCACCAAAGTTTCAGCCATTTTGGACGCAGTTGTTATGTAACAGTCATTTGAGTGAGTTGATATTAGTGTTTTTATGAAGATTGACAAAATCGGGTATCGAGCTGTCAGTAAATATATGTTCTTGAAAAGCAATACGCTTACGCACATCAAAGATGAGTTGGATTCTGTGTATTGGGACACTAAACCATCATTTAATACAGTGACATTTTGGGCAACTGAATTTCAACGTGGCCGTAAGAGCTTGAGAGACAATAAACATTCTGGACGTCCAAAAACTGTAACAATCGACGAAAACAGAGCTAAAGTTCCTCAAATGGTGCTAGACGACTGCCGAAATGAAGTGAGAGGTACAGCAGAGGTTATGGACATGTCGAAAGGAACTGTTTGTCACATATTAAATCAACATTTGGCCATGAGAAAGCTGTCCGCTGGTTGGGTGCCGCGTTTGCTCACGTTAGACCAAAAACGTGTCGTAATGAATACTGTCAAATCTCTGTTGGCGCAGTTAGGTGCAGTAAATACTGGTTTTGGTGCCGAATAATTACTGTAGATGGACTGCAACGGGGGAACCAGTTCCAGAAGAAGCAAAAACTGCTTTTTTGGCTAGGATAGTGGTGGCGACTGAGATAGTCATGGAGTTATTATTTCTGATCATCTTCGAGAAGGAAAAACCATCACAGGAGCACACTACGCATTATTACTTGGAAAGCTGAAGGCTTCCGGAAAACTGGCCCACATAGATAGGATCATCGCTGGGGAAAGTGTGCAGAATTAAAAGAAGGCTATGTCAGAGAAATAAAAAAAATGGACTTGTATCTTCATCAGGTAGAGAACTTTTCAGACCATCCTAATAATAATAATAGTAACTCATTTCCTTAAGACAGCTACAAACCATATGGAAGAAATCAGTTGCTTATATTTAATGAACAATTATACTGAAACATTTATTTCACCCCAGATTACCACGACAAATATTCATCCAGTTTATAAAAACAATATTCTGTCAAAAAAGATTTTAAATTATATTTGAATGTTTGTCAAGCAATTTCTCACATTTGAAGAAAGAGCATTGTATATTCTAGGAGCCATATGACTGAGAGATGGGTGAGTTATTTTCCAAATGAAATTGAAAAATCATTCTATTGTCTTATAGTGATGCTATGATTTTGTTTGTTCCTCATATAAATTTCATCATTATTGTCGAATACTAGCTTACTCAACTCTGATATGACTAGACATGGTAATAATAATATTTTCAGTTTCTTGAATATATATTTGCATGAATCAGTCTGTGAAAGCTTCGTCATTGATGGTAAAATTCATTTTTGTGCCATGCGGATATCTTTTGGAAGGGTAGATAAACTCCAAAATATCACCTCGTATATTCACGTTACCAGAACAGGCTCCGTTGAAACAAAAAACATGACGGAAATCAATTTCGAACTCTGCCTGGATAATGGTCTAGAACCAACCTCAACCCTAGACTCTCATTCTACTACAAATACAAAGAGGACAACCAAAGTACCTAAATATAAATTACCTATAAGAATAATAACAGTAAAAGTAAATTTTACGAACCTAACCTAATGATTTCCGCAATTTTTGATGACCGAAAATCAGCCTTCGGGGAGGAATAAAACCGAACACGATTCCAACCCTCCGTAGATATCGATACAGCTCGAGTACCTAATAAATTTTTTATCGTGATCGGAGGCCGTTCAGAGAGATGATGGATGCAACATTTATATGGAAATTTTTCGATGGAAAGTCTTTTCGAAAAGGGTATTTGTGCGTGAAGGAAAACATCAAAGTGCACTTGGAGCATTTGGCGTTTTGCTAAAATGTTCTTTGTCGCGGTTTTGAGGTTTCATTTTGAAATGCTGCTGTTCTTCGTGAAAGCGTTTTACCGACGAAATCAAAACCTTTGATGTCTGACCCTTAGAGATTATAGATAATGATTCTCAATGAGGGAATTCAGTCTCAGAAATTCGTGGATGATTATATTTATACAAGATTTTCAATACTTTCTGTTAGCAGATCAGAGTTGCATTTAGAAATAAAACAATAACTATATTTGTAATTGAGACAATGTTTTTTCTTGGATGATGTAGGATTCGACTTCTTGTCAACTGTCAACCGATCGAAATATATGAAGCAAATTAATTTTTGCAATATTTTCATGAATGAATTTGAAGCAAGACTTTTGACACAGTAGATTTAATGATCTTGTGTGAGAAATTTTAATTTCTGTGTTTTTCTCGGAGCGCAGTGTTTTTTATTCATCATTGCATTACATTCATCAGAATGAATTCAAAGTGACATACTGGATGGTGATCATTTCACTTAACTGGTCAGAAGACGTGGAGTTCCACAGGGTTCTGTATTGGGACCACTTCTTTTTGTCCTCTACATAAATGATATCAGTAAATACATACAAAATTCACCACTTCGCCGATGATACCCAACTATAAACCTCTTTGAGATTTCCATGAAATTAAAGAGGTCGTACACACAATCTGAAACTCAATCCAAATAAATCACAAGTGATGCTTTTTGGACAAAAATCTATTACCATTGATAATCAAGCCTCTGTAGAGGCAAGTAAAAGTTTAGATTTATGGCTGGATACCGAACTCTCATTCACAGAACATGTCAATCACGTATGTGATTTTGGGCGGTTATATCCTAACAGACTTTCATTGCCTATAAACATGAAACTCAGCCTTTGCGAGTTTCTGGTACTTTGAAGATTGGCCTACTGTGATTGCATTTATGGACCAGCTTTACAACAAACTGTGCTCGACGGCTTCAGATGATACAAAATAGCTGTATTCGATTCCCATTTGAGAATTCTAGTTCGCTGAAACTTAATCCTCTTAAAGAACTGCACCTTCTCACCTTCACTCATACAATTTTGCATTATCTATTTACTTTCCAGATTCTCCAGATATTGGTTTTCATTATGAAGATCAATAAGGATATTTATGATCCAAACAATACAAAACTAACAGTTTTTTTCATTTCTGAAATGATGCCTTCCATATAGCCCTTACATAAGGTTATAATGGATCACTGAAAGCTTTTTACAAAGTCCTACTCATTTCTTCGTAATGAAACGACTGTGATATATTTTGTTCCTAGTTTTTTGAATACATCAGTAGAGATACATTTTTGTCATAGTCTTAAAATTGAGCATTTTTATCAGTTCCAAGCAAACAGAATATGTAATATACGTTGAATCTCCATCTTCATTTAGTTATAAATTTCAAGTTTGTTATAATACGAAAAAACATATCATATTTTGGACGTTTTCAATTAATTGGCAAAATTTCAGATTTTCCTTTTAGGAGATTTGGTTATACAGGCTGATTCACGGTGGATGCCACATTAGACGTTTCTGGTGAACCAGACAACGGATCACTTTGAAAATTTAATAGAGTGCATATTCGGACATTCTCTAGCCAACTAAAATATTTTCGACAATGCGGTGTTGCCGCTTCTATTAGAAAGCAGTAGCAACTTTGATTTTTCAAATGG
>WOGP01008286.1:0-11297 GCA_015342065.1 Leptinotarsa undecemlineata
AAAAATTTCCCACATTTTTTGCATGAACTAGTAGTAAGTACCAAAACTCAATCTCTCGTAAAAATGTACCCCTTTCAATTCAAACGGGGTAGCCTGTGGCTGGGATCATATCAAATAAGCCAATGAATGTCATTGATGACATGAATGGATTCAACTCATTCGTGACATAAAATCATAGTTTAATGAATGGAATGAGTGCTTTATCCTGTAATGTAATCCAGATTGTTGCTGAAAATGCAATAAGAAAAGTGTCTCACTCCGAAACGTCAAATGTCTGCCATTGAGAATGACAGTTCCATGTAAGTGAAATTTTACCTGTTTCGTATACTTTATTGTGTAGTAATACTCGTTCAATTCCTTAACAAATATTTGGAGTACGAACTGAATGGAAAAAGTGTTTTTTGTATAATTCATAGTTCATATGAAAGTAGTTGTTTCGAGACGAATGTTTCTTCCCTTTTGTGCCTAGAAATTACGTCCTTGCATGAACTATACATCTAGGTATAGAGTTTATCCAGAAATGAATGACTTTCTCAATTTGTTCGGTAGATTTACATAATTTTTTTATAAAGATGGAGAAGTTTTCCTCTCCCGAAAATATCTCAGTTGAAATAATAATAAAAAATCCTTTTCGTTCGTTGAGTATACAGTGAAACTATACGCCAACAGTTGACTAATCATATAGTATTTTTCTTAATATTGAAAGAGTTATATCCTTAGGAGTGGCTAATTTTTTGAAAAGATAGTTTTTGGCTTTCTACTACTCCATCTTGATACAAAAAATGTGGGAATTCTCCAAAGAAAGGAAGAAAGTAGATAATCTACACGTCCATATATAGAGTTACTTATTTTAAAAGTGATTACTTCCTTTCTTTCTTTGGAAGATTCCTACATTTTTTGTATCAAGATGGAGTAGTAGAAAGCCAAAACCTTTTTTTCCTAAAAATTAGCCACTCCTGAAAATATAACACTTTCAATATAAACAAGATTTTTCTTGGCTGGGATTTAATCAAATAGGTGAATGGTCCTTACGATGTCAGCGATGGCATAAGTAGATTACATAACTAATTACATAACTATAATAACTATTTGATTAAAAAGAACAGTTCAAAAATAACATTCCAAAAAGATCAAAGGAGAGAAATTGATTCTTCCTTTTCATAAAAGGGAATGTATGCATCTCCACTCACAAGCGATTTTGGTGAAATTGGTGACACGTGTGAATCATTGTATTTGTGCCACGTGGCCGTATAAGGATGTCTGCAGAATGCTGTATAATGTCCGATGTAGGTAGATCCACTGTGATTCGAAAGTGCATATGGATTATAACGACAAGGAGTCATATTTTCTGCTGTAAAATTGTTCATGTCTAATCCATCTAGAGGAAATTCGATGGTAACATTTAAGTTGCCTCTAAATCTTTCTGTCTGAGAAAATCTTTTAAAATGAATGACTAAAATACGGGGAAACTTATGAATCGATAAGAACTTTGTGCAGTTTCTTCTTTCCTTGCAAATTGAACACGTCGGTTTTTCATGTCCATCCAAAGTTTCCTCTCTTGTGAAGAAATCCAAGCACTGTAATAATTCAATTGACCAGTTCTTTGTGGTATGGGGAGTGACAAATCCCAGAAAGAATCGAAGGTTACAGATGATTCTCCACAATGTGTGCACTTCATCGTGGATTTTACTTGACCAAAGATCTACAATCTTAGAGTTATATTTACTCAAATAAATCAGCCATGACTCTTGCGGTTTTTCGCTGTCGGTCAATTTTTCGTTAATTTCCGTTAAGCTTGGTTTAGGTATCACAATAATTCTAACAACTCCATCATGTGAACCTTTTAAAAGATAACGGAGGAAATCATGGGCGTTTTGATGCGCATGACCCATAAATCGAGGTGCAAAAATCTGAATCTGACTTTTTAAGGAGACTGTGTTCACTGCTCTATCAGATGAATCTTCTGACCACAATTCCTTGATAATATTGTAGCTCAAGTAGATCAAATTTATTCCATGACATAAAAAATCGTATTTCATGAATGAACTGTATGTTTTTTCTTACAATGTCATCCAGATTGGTACTGAAGAGCCCTAAGGTGAGTGTCTTATGGCGAAACATCGATGTATACCAGTGAGGATGACAGTGTTCCATCTAAGTGCAATTCATTACAATTCTTTCGAAATACAAACTGAGTAGAGGACAGTTTCTTCTGTATAATTCAGTGTTCATATAAAAGTATTTGTTTCGAAAGAATTTTTCTTTCGTGTAATTCAATGTTTATATGGAAGTAGCTGTTCCTGGAGGGCTTTTTCTTCCAGTTTGTGTCTGAAAGTAACTTTTTTGCATGATCTACACATCCATGTATAGAGTTACTCAGTTTAAAATTGATTTCTTCCTTCCGTTGTTTGAAAGATTTCCATATTTTTTTAATAGAGATTGGAAAAATATAACAAATAAATTGATATTATTTCTTAACATGCACATATTCTTTATAAAATTTCAATTAGTTTGAAAGACATGGCGAATATTTTTTAAAAATAATTTTATAGATTGAAGTGCAAATTACATTTAGTAAATGAGTTCTACCAAACCGATTCAGAATAGAAATAAGCACAGGATCTTGGAAACATTGAAAACAATAAAGTGTCAAAATATACTATTTTGTAAAAAAAAATCCATATTTTTTTCAATTTAAAGACAAAAATGCCCTTATATGAGATGATGAGATGAAAAACGTATAATCTATTTGCATCAATTCACCAAAAGTCGTTTTGTGTAACTGTCAAAAATGATGAATTTTTTTCAAATGTATCAAATATAATGACACACAGATTGATCGATCATTATCTGGAGGTCAAGTTAGATTGTGAATTGAATAATTCAACTCATATTGATTCTGAATGATGCTTTTCAGTGATCGATTGTGTATGGTTGGCATAACTGATAATTTTCCAGTGAACAATACAATCTTCAGAAACTGCAATATATAAACAGATATGTGGTTCACTAAAATGTATTTAAAATGCTCCAATGTAATTCAGTTTCATTGAGTGTCACTCGTTGAAGGTCTATTTGATGAGCCGCTTTCAATGAAATATAGTGACGAGGGTGGTCCCAGAAGAACATTTTGGAAAAAAATTATTTATTTTTCACGCTTCATATCAGCTTCACCTGTATGTGTGTACGATTGTTTGTAACTCTTTTGTGTCTCTTTTAATTTCATATCGGGATCTGTATTTGACAGAATTATCGACTTTATTGCTTGACCTATTCGCTAGTAGATGGCGCTTTACGTAACCTCCTTGATATAATTCGAACTCATTTAACACTTATTTTTTCCTTTGAAAAAGTTTTTTTTTATTAACACGCGCGCCTGCTGTCTCATTTGTAACCCTCCTTTGCATGCCTGTTGCCTTGGTCTTGGTAGCTGATTTTCAGGCTCTCTCTCTCTGGAATCGAAATATATCGATGGTCATTTTTCTCAACAATATACGTCTGATGGATCCCAAAGTTAAGATAAAATAAATATTGTTTACAAAGGCTGAAAAACACGTTTTTATAGCATACGAAACTGAAAAATTTGAAATTAATATGGTTTAAAAAACTTGAAAACACGCTTTTAAAGAACATCGAACTGATAAATTAAAATTGATTATTTTTCTGAATGAGCTCAAAACAATAACGAACGAATGTTACTAGTATTATTGTGAACAAAGCGTGGGTGCTTTGTGTCATATTTTTTATATATTAAACGCCAGTCGTCGCTTTTATCACAAAAATACTGTTATTTGCCCTTCGTTATTGTATTAAGCTTATTCAAAAAACTATTTTCAACTTTTTAGTTCGATGTTCTTTAAAAGCGTGTTTTTGTTTTTAAAACTATATTTATTTCAACATATTTTCTTTGCAGCTGTATACACTTTACCCAATGACGTTCCATAAGTTTGATACCGTTTTTATAATAAGAACTATGTTGTTTCTCATAATAGCCATCAGCTGCCGACATCATTTCCTCATTGTTGAAAAATCTTTGACTACTGAGGCATTTTAATTCTTTAATTTTGGTCATTGTGATAATGGATTTGTGAGCTGGTACAATTGGTATCAAATTGACTAGTTATCGACGGAATTTTCTGATCTGATATAAATTTTTCTGAGATAACTCCGCGAAATTTTATTTGTCCTCACTATCATTATAAAAAGAAAGTATGCATACTATTCCTTTTTTCCCTTCTTATATGTTTTCCGCCTAGGAAAGCTATGTGATAGTGAAATTCTTGATGCTTTTCTATAAACTGTCCAGTGAAAATATCTCAATGAATTGTTACTTGGTTGCATATGATTGGCAAGGCCGTAGCCAGGGGAAATATCAAGGGCGATTGATCCCCCCCCGATAGTTCTACAAGCAACGGCCGTTTATCAAGTCTTTGGCAAAATTAACCAAGTGCTTCAAAGAGGATATTGAAAAAAACTTCTTCGAAACACAATGGAAAAATCTTACGGCAATGTGCGTTCAAAGTTTCAAAGATCTTGCGTACGTACGTGTTTCCACATGTAACCCTGAAAGGAATTTTTCTTCTCTGAAATGCCTCAAAACTGATTTAAGAAACTCCACAAGTCAGGAACGTTTGAATGGTTTGGCGTTAATGTCAATCCACCGTAGAATTGACATCTACACCGAGGAGGTCTTTGCTGCAAAGAAAGCTAAATACCTAAATTTGATTTTGTAAAAAATATTTATATTTCATGTTTTTCTACTGTTCCATCAAACTAATTCCCCCCGAAATTGTTTTCTGGCTACGGCCTTGAATGATTGTTATTATATGTAATAGTTCAACTGAAGTCAATGCATCATAAAGTTACAAGAATTTCTAGTATAGCAGGAATGCTATACTACAAATAGAAGAAACCATACTAAAATGCTTTGATAGAGTCATTTTTGAAATACAGAGCTTTTTAGGTTTTTTCATGTAGACTTTAAAACGCACAATTTGATCAAGTAGGCTTTCGACAACGCAGAGATAAGACAGAAAAAAATTGTAGTAGCTATCAAATGTTCAGAAAGCTTTTCACAGTAGTAATTGAATTGCATAGTTTCAATAAAACTGATAACAATTTATGCTATATTTACTACTAATGAATGAAACTTCAAAAATAATAATAATGATAAAGAACAAAAAATTTTATATATTTCTTCAAATAATGTGTCCAAAATGTCTATCTGCTTTTCATACAGGCCACACATTCTGAACGGTTCTTGCCGAATAAATTAGTTCAATTGGAGTGAGAGAAACAAAACTTTGCATCACTGCCGCCTCCGATTCTTACCCCTATTGTGGATTGTGGTTTGCAATTCAAAAATGAGATCTGTCAACCTTTCCGGAGCTGAAAGTCCTTAGGTGTTAGTACCGGACCTAACACCTGGCCGGTCAATGGTTGAGTCCTTGGTTGACCATCGGATTATTACTGAAATATGCAGAAAAAAAATTGTGAGAATTTCAGTGTTGTGAGACGAAACCCCGTTTTATTAAAAATATTTTGTTTCTACCTACATTGGTAGCAATTTAACAACGGGGTTTCAATATTCTGTCTTAAATTTTTTTAATACCTCTGAAATGTGATAGATTCATTATGAATAATCGGGACGATAATTCTACCTCTGAAGACACTTCTCTGCTTCACAATAGAATGAGAGTTTTGTTGTGTTCGAATATGAGAATTATAGAGGCTTTCCAGGAACCACTGACAAAAAGACATGCGGCTTTCAAAATCCTCCTAACCATAGTTCTTGGTAGGCCTATAGATATATAGATTGAATAAAGCTATGAGTAACTCTCCCAATATAATTCTTTATCAAATTGATGGATGTAGCCGTTACTACTTGGTAGGAAATCATAATGAAGAAAAGAGAATTGAAACTTCCTATGTTTTGTCCACTTTTATTTTTAACTAATGTTACTGCAGTTTTTCCTATAAGGACATTTTCGAACGTATATTACCCTGCTATCATTCAGCTGTCATCACGATTCCTTACACTTCGGCTTGGGTAAGCTGGTCCACGGTGGCATGTTTCGCAAAGGCTTTTGGAGGTGTTCAGTTCCCCTCATCCTTCTCATTTCTGCCACTGACCAGGAGTCCGGCGACCTCGTCCGTAAGGCCACATTGGCTTCCCGGATAGAGCCTCCAGTCCCCTGGCCGTTCCCCAATCCGCCACCTGGGGACGCTCACGGGTATTTGATTCATATAATTTTGGCATTTTCTTCTCGAATTGACCACCAACAATCAAATTGCGTTGCAGTCTTACGAAAATGTCTCTAAACGGTTGTATTCTCTCTGGATACCTCCCGTGGTACAAATTGCTGCATACTGCATCTGCATTTCCTTGGATATGTATAAAACAGACCCCTTTAATCTTTTTTCATAATTTTCATACTTCATTGCGAATGCGTATGAAAATTTAATGAAAACCACTAATTGAATAGCACCTTTACTGCTAAAATCAAAGTTTAACAGCTACCAGTAAAGATTTGCATTATGGTTTATCACAGCATCGTCTCAAGCCCATGTGATTAAAATGTGCGTTTCAAAGTCTACATAAGAAACAAAAGTTTTTCGACAGGAAAAAAGTTGAAGCAACTTTTCTAAAAACACGCTGTGATTCAAAAACGATAATAGATTTCGATATGCGGTTTCCACCATTGAGTTTGACATAAAATTTGGTGTTCAGACAAAGACAAAGTGTCCAATTGAGCTCACTTTATACAAGGTGAGGTCTCACCTTGTAACGTACAACTTCAGGAACAAATTAGACGATATAAAGTGAACATCTCACATCCGAGATACGGGGTCGATCCTGCATTCATAATAGTGGTAGATTCAATGAGTAGAACTGACCTCTCACGTCAACTGCCTACCTTCCGATATAGCATGTAGATGAATAGTTTATGATATGGAGAACTTCTAGAAAATTTTTCCTAAGAAATTTTGCATTTATTGATTATTTTCTATTATAAGACAAATCATCATTGCAAAGTAAATACCACGTCTATATCATAGAATATCATAGACTTTGCTGTTGAGGATAAAATTAGAACGTCGAATAATGTTTGAGAAGCAGCATCACAATTTATCTAGCCGTGAGCGAAATATATTTTCAATAAAAAATTATTTTAAGTCTGGTACAATCAATATTTTCACATTTTTGCAAAATATATTTGAAATTTTCGGTTACGAAATCAAAAATATTAATTGTAGTAACCAGTCAAAACTTTGAGCTTCATTCAGTTCAAATATGGAAATAAGAAGAATCTAACCTCATCATTATATTTCATTTTGCAGTTTTTTGGAATATCATTTATTAGTCGTTCAGTGAATGAATTTTTTCGAAAATTAGTTGATGATACTATAAAAACTCGAGAGGAAAATAACATCATCCGCCCAGATATGATTCATCTATTGATGGAAGCAAAAAAGGGGATTCATCACAATGAAGAAACTGTTGAAGTAGATACGGGATTTGCAACCGTTAAGGAAGCTGATATGGGTGAGTTTCAGTGAAAGCTTTTATTTTCACCACTGATTGTTCTCTGAATCTGAAAAATGGAATTGACAGGTATTTCCTTGCGGGAATAAAGATCAGTTTTTTTTACAAATAAGTTTTTAATTGTTATGTCAACAGATTGCTGAATATTCCTTCATCACCGTCCAATTTTGATTAAGAATGAAATACAATAGAACAGAATGCTGTCAACAATGATTATGAACCATCCATTATTCACAAATTAATCAGTAAATTTTAACACAGGTCAGATAAAAGATTGGCCTTCTATTCTAGCACCTTTGTTAGTTCACCTTCTGTGAAATATATTTCCTTATCTAATTTTCATCAAAATACTGTTATTTCCAAGTTTATGAAAAATACCATACCTGGCACTGAAATTTCCTTTAAATCTCAAAATAAATTAAGTAACTTTTTAGTAAATTCCAAAGACAAAATTAACAAACTACACAGAAGTGGAGTCTACAAGCTTGACTGCTCTGATTGTTTGGCATCTTACATTGGTAGAACCTGTAGACCTCTTTCTACTCGTATTAATGAACATTAAAAGAACCTGACAAATGTGCTTTTGGCCACCACATAAAATTTCACAATCATAACTACAGTCCCAATAGAAATTCTAATATATCATATAAAATAGAAAACAAAAATGTCCTTAGACTTGACTTGTTTGAAGAGTTGGATATTTCCAAAGAACTTTCCAATAATGATCATTGTTTGAATACTCAAGTAAACTTATACAGATATTTCCTTCCCCATCATAAAAGGATTATGGATTATTAATTAATCAAAAATTTTACTAATATATTTTATTCCATACTGGCTTCTACATAACATAATTATTTTAAATCCATAATGGATCACTCGTCAAGTTGGTACCATTATTTTAACATGACACTTGACACATTCTGTTTCAAGATGTCCTTCTTCATATAATACTTTGACTGAACCACATGGCCCGAATCCAAAAATTTATTTTCTTGACTATAAGCTAATTTTGTTTTATATAATTCAAATATTACAAATGTGTCATGTACTTATTTTGATACTTCCTGTTGCCTGACAAGTAACTAATCTCAAACTATTTTCCAAATTCTCAAACCTCAAAAAATTTATAAAAAATAATTTTTTGCAACTTCAATTTTTACTAAACTTCCTTTTCAATTAGATCACTTACTTTCAGGTCAGCACTGATGATGACGAAAGTCGAGAGCGCTTTGCAAGAATTTTAAAAATTATACACTTTAATACAAAAAAACCTCTTCGATTCATTCAAATATGTTTCGATTTTCAAGATCATTTCGATAAAAACTCACTCAGTAATCAGTACCTCATGAAGTTTGCTGAGATATCTATGATTCCACAAGACCGTATATTGACCTGCATTTGATTTGTTCTCACAACCTGACTCCCACATTGCAAAGTCCGGCATGTCCTGACTGTCATTTCATTGTGGAAAACGTTTTTGAAGGGCAACCTGTACCAAATTTATTTTTTTTCTAGTGACAGTTTACCAATAAGATGAATTGTAGGGGCATACTTGAAAACTGGCTGTGAATCAAATCATCTGAAAGAACAAGTCATTCAAGCTAGACTCAACACATCTACATTGTAGGTTAATGAACTGACACCTATCAGAAAACAATTAGTTCACTGGTTGATACCACGAAGGGTGTTGGATCATATCATATAAAAAATCAGTTGATAACTGAAATTAATAGAATTATTGACTACTGGCGCCATCTTGCGACAGCGACACAACTATCCCAACTGGTCTACAATAAGATGTCTATATACTGGTGAATGTTGAAGTGCGCTTTCGTTTCAGAAATTGTTGTAGACCGAGTGGAGTAGTTCTGACTTTGCAGCCATATTTCTATTGATTTTATTCATCAATCAACCCTTAATAACTGTTGTTGCTAATACTATTATTTTTTTTGAAAGTTAGGTTATCGCAATTAAACCACGGAAGTTGACGTTTGTTGACATTAATATTAGGATTGTTTAAAAAATTTTCTTTATTGATAAGATTCGTTCTGTTGTTAGCTTTTTCGATTAATCGGTGGAATGATGCGATACTGCTTCTTATATGGGTATTCCAAATGTGATGTCCTAGGTATAACGTTGATTTTTTTGAGGTCTAGAGGTTTTCGTGGTTGGCCGTGGTAGTGGACGGACGTGCCGATAATGTTCGTCCACAAAGAAGGTACGCGAATGCCATATACTATCGCAGGGCTTCTCCATGTGAAAGTCATTAATATATGAAAGTCACGCCGGTATTCAGGCCGAGGTGGTTCGGATAACCACGTAAAGGGAGCCATATATGTGAATTCAAAAACCCAACGGTCTCCCAAAAAGGAGGCGACCCAATAAATTTAAATGTGGAAAGAAAAAATCAAAAGGTCTCTTGAACAGAAGGCTACAATAAAAAGTTATATTGTTTCTATCAAAGAAAAAAGGAAAAGTTCCACGGAAAAAGTGGTGGCAGCATTACTTCGAGCAAGACCGCTGCTGACCCCCCCCCCCCCGACGAAGCTCCTGTCATTTTTGATAGGAGGAGCCTGGACAAATGCGCCCGAGAGAGAAGCCTCGTCCAATGGATTTAGAAAATGAGAAGTACAATGTTGTATAAGATACCCAAGGTCTGGATAATTTGTGAAATATTCAATATACAAAGGGAAGGAAACAACATATGTTGAAGGAACACGTACATTTCAATATTGATGAAAGAGCAATTTGAATTGTGAATTGAAATATGAAAACAAGAGTTACCTTTGATTTCTCAAAAAATTTAAACTGAATAAAAATAAAGAAGAAGCAGATACAAAAATCAATTAAAGGGCGAAGTTCAGCCGAGGCTGTTTTACAACTCAACCTAGGAGATGTACTATATAGAAATATGAAAATAATTACTTAGTATACATTGATAAGTGTGTAGTTCATGAATCTTTGTAAAGCCCAGAAAAAAGGCTATATATTTCCAAGTAAATATCAAGAATCTATTCAGCTTAAATAATGTAAAATAAATAGCAAAACATACATAGAACTGAGACAAAGGAGAAGCCATATGAACAAGGCATAACAATACTTCAATATGTTCTCAACTTTCTTGAAAACATATATGGATTAGTGTTTAAATTCACTGGGTAGAGCGTTACATTATTTGATAGAGAAAAGCTGGCTGTCGAGTATTTTGGGATAATAAAAGTTTGACGGTTTCCCGTCCTCGAATTATTCTGAGATTGGAAAGTTTTTTATTTTTCATAAATATAATTTAGCTTTCTGTAAATAAGACGAGACTGTATTGATGAGAGAATATTTATAGTTGTAACATTACTTATGGCATATTTTAATTTTTATCCAATTGTGTACCAATAAAGCAAACGTGTTCAATAGACGTAATATTCACATGGAAATACAGTTTGTTCACAATGAACTAAACTTTCACGCGTTCGCATATATGCATATTTCATTGATATCACAATCCACATCTACCTCTCGATTTAAATCATCACGTTGTAAAATACGCAACACTGAACCGTCACACAAACATTGATATTAGCGATATTCAGCGTTCTTTCAAAGAATCATTACACGTTAGTGAAATCGAGTGAGCTTCATTGGTCATTGGTGTACAGGCAACAATTTCTTACACAAAAGCGCCTCCCCGTATCCATCAGTGCACATACATTTAAATATTACTGGAGTTTTATACCAACACCAAACCGTTATTTTT
>WOGP01008287.1:0-11297 GCA_015342065.1 Leptinotarsa undecemlineata
TTTATGTCGCCAACTGTGCATATGGTGTCCTTTCAATTTGTGTATGAATTTATCTCTCTCTCTCTTTCTTTGTTTATCTTTTCTCCACTCTACTTCTCTAAAGGTTCTATTGATTATTTATACATACCTTGATTTTATTACATGATGCTACAATTGATGAACTGATAGTCTCTCTAACAGAAGATGAAAGAGGAAGGCACTGCACTGCTCCCAAAGAAAATGACGGTTCTTTCTCAGATAGATCCAATAAATGGTCGATAAGTCTTTCTACGCCAGAGAGCAGTCTTCTTAAATCATAATTTTGCCTCTGTTCATATATTTTATTCAGGCGAGTGAGAGTTAAAATACTTGTTATTTGGTTGAACACATAGCTGGAAATTAACGAAAAGTCCATTATAATGAATTTATAACGGGATTTTTGATCTTACTTTAGTTGAGCTATCAACTGGTTGTCACTTTCTTCAGTTTTTGAGACTGCAACTAGGATCAACGGCTTCTTAACTAAAAAGACGAAATGTGTATTTCCAGCATGGATGCTCCTGATGCAGTCGTCTCCATATTGAACAAAACTAACAAGAGTTTGCATCACACCAAAAAGCCAAGCCAGTTTATCTTCATTGCCATAGCTGAAGACATATAGGAAATTTTACTGGAATGATTAAATGTTTGGGTTATCAGTTTGTTTCATAACATCATTTTGAATCAACTTCATTTTCAAAATATATGCGGAAAACATTTTATTGTGAGATTTTCACTAAACAGTGTTACAAAAATGCAACATGAGATTCGCTATACAATGAATTCTTCCGGTGTACCTTTACGTGAGTATGGCGAAAACTTTGAAACGGTTTCAACTTTTGGTCTCCTACAAGGTTCGATTTTGGCCCTGATTTTCTATTTGCTCTATATTGATGATTTCGAAAATATAGGTTTAATGGTTGATCATTTCTCATTTGCAGATGACCTTGCACTGTTTTATATAAAAAAACAGAATTTTTCAAAAATAAATATAAATAATGATATAAAAAAATTGAGAAATGGTTTAATGATCTCAAATTAACCATCAATTTGGAAAATAGAGTTTTCAAGATTTTTAAGCAGAAAAATATGAACAATATAAAAGTCAATGTTAAAATTAAGAACAAACCAATCAACCAGTCGAAAAACATACATATTCAGACTTAATAGTTGATGAAGATTTAAGTTTTAGAAGTCATATAAATAAAATTAAAGAATGGATTGTACCCCTGTACCCCCCTGTTGTATACAATTTTTAGATATTCATATCCAAATTCTAATTTGAAGTGTTCATATTTTCCCTCAATGAATAAAGCTATGAAGGTGATACTTAATAGACCATGGGATACTCCATCTTTGGAACTATGCAAAATGACTAATAATATGACTTTGAATCATTTAATACTCTTTGGAAAAGCTATATTAGTAAAATTTCCTGAAAAGTAATATTCAATTATTAAAAAATTCTAAATTAGGTACATGATCAGAATACAAAAAGTTTCAATAATTTTCATCTTGATGTAATACATATTACCAACGGAAAGAATAATCTGATTTGAAATTGTTCGGAAGTTTTTAACAAATTGCCTTATAAAATAAAATAATGTAAAACGGTTCATATATTTTCGAAACCTTTCCAAGAAAATTTTTCAGTTCAATGATGATCATCACAATATAATTATTTGTGTGTTCATATTTCCTTATTATCAAATTTTTTATTGATTACTTCTACTTTTTTTGGAAACTTTCTTATACCAGTATAATTTCTGTCTGAAAGTTTTGTACTTAATACATAAATGAATAAATAACATACTGGAGTAAGACGTCGGTTTCTTAAAAAGGACTATCAAAAAAAAAATAATGAATTTTATTGCAATACTTTTAAAAAATATAAAGGACTATTTATTTATACTAACAGGGTATCACTTAGTGTAACTTAGTATAAGTGGATTACTTTTTGTGCCTTTGAACAACAGAATAATTAAAAAAGGGTGTCTGAAATTTTCGACCATGAAAAGTTAATAAATGTTATCTAAAAAGTTTATAGTTATTCCCTATGAACCAAAATATTTCAATTAAACATGAAAATAGATTTCCAAACTGCTTGTACCCCTCAACCAATATTTTGTAAACTGTTTAGTGAAAATCTCAAAAAACAGGAATTCTTATCAAGTATGGAACAATTCTTTCACAAATGCTGAACAATTTGAAAGACAGGATTGTATATGATGGAAATGGCCGATACTTGATGAAAATTCATAACTAATGTATTAAAAAAACACTTTATTGTGAGATTTTCACAAAGCGATTTTACAAAAACGCAACACGTGTTTTGCCATATAATGGCTTCTTTATGTCTTCACTCCCGCATGGAAACATGCCCAAAGAAGCCATTGTATGGTGAAATACGTGTTGCGTTTCTGTAAGATCGTTTATTGAAAATCTCACTATAAAGTGTTTTTTGAATACATTATACAGAATTGTAGAAATTGAGAAACTGTGAGAAATACTTGAAATTGTTTAAACCTGCGTATGACAGCAGGCTTTTAGATGTCTTCTGAAATTAAGTAATTGAAAAAAGTGGAATGAATTCAATGGAGTGACAAATGTCTCATTTCTAAAAATCCATTGTTGAATTTCGTATGTTATAATTATAGATATGAAACTAGGGATATAACAGATGTCATCCTGAGTAATAAACAACATAATAATTAGGAATTGAGATACAACAAATAACTACCATAATAATTAGTGAATTGAGAACCAACATAAATGATTCATCCAAATGTATATGCAAGATTTCAACTTGCTCGTGAGTAATTAGGTTTAGGCTTCTCTTGATGATGTTGACTTGCGAAACCTGTTTCAAGAGACATTGTTCTAGTTCAGGTGTGCGTAAACAGTATTTTCGTAAATGTTTTACCAACTTTCAAAAGTTAAAAGTCTTCTCGCAAACATAATGATGATACACCTACCGTGAATATATTGGTTTACCAGCCATACTCAGTACAAAGATATGTTTCTCTTTACTTATCCAGTCGCTATTCAGTTCATGATCTTCTTGGGAATTTTCATCTTCAATTGAGCTGGACGCATCTTCAAAAGTTTCATTGTTGGTATTATCATTGGATTCTTCACCTTGTGATACGGAATTTGTACTTTTTATTTCCTTCAGGCTAGAGCTCATTTGATCCATGTTATCAAATGCATCTGTTGCCACTAAGACACTTTCCACAGCCGCACCAGGCTCTACTTCGACGTTGGCCATATTTATTTCGAAGTGGTTACAAAATTTTGTTAATTTTTCATTTGAATTTGAAAAAAATATACTTTTTTTTCATAATTCTAACCTTCAATAAGTGACATTCCTGACAGTGACATTCAAATGTCTCTTCTTCTTATTACTTTCATTTCTTCGAATTTGTTTTTCAAACATTTGTTCCTTAATGCGTGGAATAAATTGCATGGATGAAAGTATATCGAAAGACATCAATGATCAGTTCCTTTGGATCGATTAACTTTATTTTGCTGGAAAAAAACCGGTGACCGGTATTGACAAGGATTAGATACTAATTAGAATTTATGTTAGAGAGATAGTTTCAAAATTATATCAATTTGTAATCTTCAATGATCTCTCATTTTTTGCCCGTTGACACGAACTAATGAGATGAGTTATATAATATTTGACATGTGCTAGTAAGTAGTCATGTAATTACTGTAAGACCGGAAACATGCAGCCAACAAGAGTTTCATTAAAAAAATTTCGATTTCCTATCTCATTGCATGCAACATAATCAATGCTCAGCGTTCTGAATATAGTTTTTTTGTAATATTGGACATTTTTGGCTAGCATCAACAATACAGCTGTAAACAAAAAATGTAATATCGCTCAAATATTAACAACTATGTCTGACAGAGATGACATAGAACGACAGAACACAATATTACATTGAAATGTCCATGCAAAAATGTACAAAAGGTCGAAAAATTAAATGACATCTACATCTAGTGCACGTGAAGTTGATATTG
Source organism: Leptinotarsa undecemlineata (assembly GCA_015342065.1). Classification (NCBI taxonomy): domain Eukaryota; kingdom Metazoa; phylum Arthropoda; class Insecta; order Coleoptera; family Chrysomelidae; genus Leptinotarsa; species Leptinotarsa undecemlineata. The sequence continues at coordinate 4,048 of WOGP01008287.1, forward strand.
TTCACTCTATGATATGAACTCAATTGCACACGTATCAGGTCATTCAATTAAATTGATAGAAACGCTCACAATTGACTGAATAAAACCGAGAACACAAACCAATAATGTAGTATTTGCTGTGACGACAACTAAACCACTTCGTCCGATGCATCATTACCTTCGATAATGGGTGGGACTTTAGCAATAGACTTACGTGAACTTCATTGCACTTTGTGACATAATTAACTCATTTATGCTAGGTTTGATGCAATTTAGTGCACATTTGTGTCACATTTATAAGTAGGTATATACTTTTTCTCCTGGACGGACCAGTTCTTGTCACTGATCGCGTTGAATAGAGCGCCATTCTATCGTTTTCATAACGTAGAAAAACGAACGATGCCATTTGCTACTCAATATTACTTTACTTTGTACTTTGTTATTGTTTTTGTGACAATAAAAACATTTATTATTATTGTTATTGGAGTCCTAATTTGAATTATATGACCCTTCTACTCTCGAGAATGTCGTATTTCCACACCTAAGCAGAAATATTGGCCGGACAGATACAGGAAGCTAACATTTTTGACTCATTATACCTGCTTATTGTACATGATTTTCTAACCCAATTATCATTTACTCCTCGGTGTGGGGACTGGTAATTGGTTTTGGGGACAGAGCTGACCAGCCTAACCTTCGGGAAAGAATAATAACAATAATAATAATAACTCCTTTCCTACTCTCGCATTTCACGAATAGAGCGGTTTGCCGAAATACGCAGGAATCTTGACCGACTCAGGGCACAAGATTTTCGGATCCAATGACCACTCACCTCACGGTGCAGGAAAAGTGGTTGGTCATTGGCTGCGCTCTTCGAATGTGTCGTCGCTTCGTGTCAGGGCCCAACCGGAACGGCCTTTCCAAAAAAAAAAAGGTAAAAGCGGATGTAATATCGACATTTATTATTCGAAACCCACACAATTCATTCAGACTATTGTATTGTTTAAAAGTTTGTTCTTCACTACTCTCTGATTTTAAAATCTACTAGCATGCCTTAAGACGGCAGAAATCTCAGCTATACAAATGCCAAAGATTGTAATTTTTGGTTCACTACGTCTTCTCAGGGTGCACCATACTCGGACCTAATGATCATATATTCCACGATTGTTGAAAGCGTCGGAGTTTCTGGTTCAGGACCTAACTAGCATAACTTTTTCTTTGAAAAAAACTCAATTGTTGAAAGGTAAAAGTTAAATGAAAATATTCTCGTAAAATGACAAGCAGAATGTCAGTTAGGGAAACATTTACGCAATAATAAACCTAAACTCATACATATAAACAGTTGATAATACATAGCTATTGAAATTTCAGTGACTCAATAAATAAGTCGTGATTAAAAATTGATATATCAATGAGAACTTTTCACATTAAAACTCGTTGAAAAATATAGGGCCTAGATGGGCAAAGACCTCGTAGGATTCTTCGGTAGTATTTGTGCATGTCAATAGATTTTTTGTTCTATAGTTGTCACTTCGAAAAGGTTTACAAATAAGTGGAGGGAACATTTCCATCACAACTGGATTGAAAAAATTGACGTAGATATAATGACAAAAAATATTTTACTTCATCGTTAACTTTGGACTCTCTTATATAAGATATAAGCATACTATAATACAATGAGCTTAGTTTCAGGTAATTAGTAAATATATATAGAGATAATGCATGGAAACCAAGTTACATAAAGAGATAATGAACAGATACCAAAACTCGAATCTCTAAATGTATCGAACCAATGTAATGTGACTCGATTATACACAAAATTCAGGACCTGAGTAAGTTATTTTGGTACTTCAACGTAATGAAAAATGCTTTAAAGAAAGGGCGATGACGTCGGTTACCCTTATTTTGGGAAATAATAGGATTCATACCCTGAAAAATGCATAATGCTTTCTTGAAAGAAAATAATGGCGTTTTCCAACACTTTCGGTTATACCGGAAGTTGGTAACAACTTCCTCAATTCAGATATAACAACCTATACGTCGAGATATTCATATGTTTACTCAAAAAAACTAGGTATTCAGCTCTCAAGTGATTTCTCCCCAAAATTCAGAAGTTTGATAGAAAACTCAAATTAACTATAACTGACTATCAAAATACTTCATTCCATCGCCTTTTAGGAGTAGCATTTTCAAAATATTATACAAGGTGTTTGGAATCGATGACTAATTCTGAAGATATAAACATTGGCCAAAACTTAGTTTTAAAAAGCTTTTATTTTTCAACTTGACTTGTATGTATGTTAACAAACCTTACAAGTTTAATTTGACCCACTTTCCGGTATCCGATTGATCTGAAATTTTGCAAGCTGGTCCAGAACCGATGATGATGCATGTTAATCATAAACGTGACCTGATGCTGCTGCCAGGATCGGCTCCGTACGAGAGATCACCTCAGCGGTAAATAGCAGGGACACGAAATTTTGTCTACGCATTCGTTTATGATAGGCCGTTGGTAGGCCCAACATGAAATAGATGCCATATAAAGGGTTGGCTTCAATAAAAAAAATATTTCTATAAAAAAAAATTAAATCAAGTGTTTACCTTTAATTACCTACTTCCTGACTAAAAAGAAAAAAATAAATGGTGTAGTAGGTTGTAAGAACTCATATTTATGTGCATTGTAATAAAATAATTGCACAAGATAGCCTAATAGATTGTACTAGAAAAAATGATAATATAGAATTAAATAATTTAATACCATCTGATATAAACAAGACTGGGGGTAACCTAAACAGTTGGAAATATTTGTGGGGTTCAAGGTGATGTTGCGATACAATGTTGATGTGTCTAAGGGTCTAGTGAATGGTATCATCGGTCATATAATGGACATTATATGACCCTGTTTCCTGAGAACACAACTGTATGACACGGACATTCCATCAGTCCGTATCGACCTCGGCAAAGATAGGATACACGTTATTTAAACAAAATCTGTGCTTTTTCCAGCTAAATTCAGCCATGATACAGCTGAACGTAGAATATTGTCAATTGTTTTATGCTGGGCTTGTACAGTGCACAAAATGCAGGATAGTACGGTTGACCACGCTGTTGTATACTTGGGTTCAAAGTTGTTCGCTACCGGCCAAGCGTACGTGGTTTTAAATAGGGTCACATCGATAGAAGACCTCCTGATAGAAGAATTAGCCTGTTCGAAATTAACTGGAACTCGGCCATGTTATAATGATGTCATCAATGAAATGATGAGACTAAGAAATATAACAAGCTAATTTTTGTATACGGTATGCCGGAGAAGTAGGTACCGTCCTACTTCTATAGAATATAGTTTATCCTAATAATAGTTTTCCCCGTTCCTTAAGTTTTCCTGTTGAAGGAAAGAAAATATAAATCCTATGTGTGCAAAAAAATTACTCGAGGTTAAAGTTCCACACTTCAAGCATTCACGGCCCTTTTATTTAATTACAAACATTATGAATTGCTTACAAGTTCAGTAGGTGCCTACCTAATTACAAAATTTCAATTACAAATTGAAATTATCGCGTCAAGCTTTTATTATAATTTCAATTCTGTGAAGTCATAAATGAATGTGGTTAATGTGATTTAAAATTTTATTTTAATCTTTTTAGGACACCTGAATAAAAGCTTGTTTTAGAAGTTTTTCACCATTATTTTATTTCTTTATATTCTTCCACTATTTCTCTTCTTGTTTCTTGTTGCTTCACTTCATTTATGCTGCTTATCGTCCAACCCTTGTATGGAACACATGTTAAAAAATAAAACCTCCTTGATTTTCAACTCGCACAAATTTAGAATTTCGAGGGTTGTCGTTCGTAGCTGGTCAACGGAAAAGCATGACACGAATCCCTTAGCTTTTGCTGGAAAAGGAATCCTAATTAGATGTTTAACGATAGGTTCTAGTCTAATCTTGTCTTATCCATTGACAAATAAACCTCCAAAATTATTTCATCAATAATAGAACCAGACAGATTTCAGATTATACAATTCTGACACATCATGTTTAGAACACCTAACAAGTGGAATTTAAATAATCAATTCTAGGAATTCAACCGATAAAATAATATAGCTGAGCTGAAAATAATGATTGGTATAACAATATATACAAATACTTTTCGTGACTCCAAATAGTATCAGATTTTGATTACCTGGCATTTTCACACACAGTCACTCATTTTAACCTTCGTCGTTCGAAGCAGACCGAAAATATATAATCACCAACAAAGAAGCAAGGTCATTGTGGGCTTTTTATGGAAATGATCATGAAACAAATGAGAAACTGGTTTAGTAACCGATCTCCGGTATACAAAGTAGCATAAGCGATACTTCATACACCACAGAATATAACTATGTACTCAAATTTCTATGCGTGAAATGTTGAATTATACTAATGATAATTCATTTGCCCCTCAGCAATGTGTCAAAATTATTTTGTTATTCTTTCGCCTGAAATAATTATACGAGATGCAAACGTGTAAGAGTTCGTTAGTGGATATGTAGTATCCCCAAGTAAGGAATCATCAAGAACTCGTTGACCTTCATTCATTGGCACCAATGCAACAAGGTTACGTTTAGGTTAATTTCAAATAAATTATTTTTCAGTGAAATTCTCAATCGACTTTGGATCTTTTAAGCTAAAACCATAATTTTTTTTTTTAGTTTTGTTACGTAAGTGGCTGTGATTTCAAATCTGAATATTGTTTTCAAATTTAAACAACTTTGAACACCTGTACACCGTTTGGAAATTTAGAATTTTAACAACTCAAAATCAATTTTCCCACTATTCAGTTTTTTATTGAAAATTATATATTATAAAAAAGTATCCCACAAAACTTTCAGGTTTTTATGTCAATTAACAACATAGCGAGAGCAATTGAAAATGTGATATAGCCCGCGGTACATCCTGACGTCACACCAAGCAATGAGCTTCGAGCGGCAGCCGGACCTGTAGTTGGAGATTATGAGTCGCTGCCATCGTCGGATTTTGTTTCATTTGCTGACTGATTTGAAAACACCACGTGTTACATATTCACGCAGTTGATACACTGCAGTAAACAACACACAACTTGCTGTCTACGCCTTCAGTACACGTATGTATTTCGCTTCTCCGCCAGCACTACTGTCTGATGTGACGTCAAGTTCAACCACGCTCCGTATCGGTGAACGCCACATTCAACTATTAATTTGAAGAGAAATATAAAGAGTGAAAATAAAATTTTTTTGCAGATGTACTATTTGAAGTACAAACTTCCAAATAAAGAATTTAAAAAAATTGGTAAATGAGCCCATTTTCATCAAGAATAAAATTGTCTGACATAATAGACCACAACATATGTGTAGTATGTTGTATCCACTACTGCTCGCTATTGAAAAACCTACCATTTTGTAATATACAAACCACTGAAACCAGAACAAATCAAGTCAGTCAACCATTCACTTGGCACAGCAATTAAACTGCTAGCTGAATGAACCCAGCACATCAGTCACGCAGTCCTCTCCTTTGAGTTCTTCCACACTTAAGTCGATAGTCGGTGTGAGTTTCACTTATGCAATCACCGTTGGATTCATGCAGATTCGATTCCTGCTCTGAAATCAGATGGTTAACTTCCGTGTTAAGAATCACACGTTGAAAGGTAAGACTTCGTTAAACCTCAGCTCGCACAAGTTTTGACATTTGAGGGTTGTCGTTCGTAGGGGTACGACAGCTGGTTAACGGAAAAACAGATTATTTTATTCCATGTAGATTACCGGTACTTGTTCTAATTGACTCGGATTCGAAATACAATTTAAAAAGTAATACCTAGTTCAGGTATTAGTTTAGAGTATACTCACCTCGGCGTGGAACAACGCCACTCTCGAAAGGTAACAGAAGTCAATAACTCTCGGCTCCGCGGCAAGTATCAGCAAAAACTTCGACAGATTTGGTCATCGGAACTGTCGGGAAAGAAAGAGTCTGCAACAAATATGCTTGCCGTTCCAATCTTACTCTACTCCTTTGGTGTAGTGAAGTGGCCTCGGGACGAGCTGTATCAACTCGACGTAAAGACCCAAAAAATGATGCATCTCCATAGGAGTTTGCATCCCAAATCATCCATTTCACGGATGTACTTCCTCCGACAACAGGAGGAGCATTTCTCTTCAGGGCAGCTGCCCAAGCAGCTGATGAACTCAGTTTAGTTTTCGACACTGAACGAGGTGAACACAACTCTGTCACCAAGTTGGAACCCGTTCAGAAAAAAGCTCATATAAAAGCTGCAGAGATCACCTCACTTCTGCGGAAACACAAGGATAAGCCAATGCATAGGATCTTCTTCAATAACATCAAAGACCTTGGCTTATCAAAGCGCCTGCGGTCCCGGCCTACATCCATCGACATAACGCGGCCCTAAGAATGGTATATTACCATATATGGCACTCTTACGGTACTGACGAGACACCGGTGTTGCCCTATGTTCCGGGGGATATTGAGTCCGCTGTGGGGAACGAGAAGTACCGATTTTTTGCAAATATTCGTTCTCCGCCCTCAGGGACCTACAAGCTAAATGAGCCTGATGTAGTCCTTCTCGACCACCAGAGTAAGAATATTTGTCTTGGAGTTTTCAGCTCCTGTTAAGACAAATTTCATCCGAAAAGAGGAGGAAAATCGGATAAAATATCGAGATTTTCTCTTCGAACTCCGCAAACTCCATCCAGACCACTCTGTCAAGATGGTTGTTCTGATTATTGGAATCCTTGGTGGAATTATGGCCGGCCGGATGCAGAAGGCTGTCATTGTTGGCTCACTACGCTTGCTCAGGGCACATGATTCTCGCACCCAATAATCACTCACCCCATGGCGGGAGAAGTGGTTGTTAATTGATAATGCTTGTACGCCCTCCCGAATGTATCGAGGCTTCGGGGGATAGGGACTGACCAGCGCATACTACGATAAAAAAAAATTAAAATGATAAATATTCATTTCCCGTTGACAGTTACATGTACGGCAATGCTCAAGCCTAATTCTGAGGGTTATTAAAAGTATCAAAAAGAAAATTAAATATAAATATAAGATAAGACAGTCACATACATTAATTTTCAATTAAAAATTCGGAAGGCTCATAAAAAATATTTCAGGTTTCTTTTGGAATGAATAAAAAAATGAACTTTTGACTACTTTTATGCATAATGGAAGTAATAGTAATTTTAGCACGCCCTGTATGAAATGGAGTCGATTTCTTGGTGTTATTTGAATATTTCGA